>RDPX01000078.1:294450-341110 GCA_003991215.1 Morbakka virulenta | reverse complement strand
ATTGAGCTGGATAAAGAAACAAGTATCAATGAATTAGATCAAGACAAGGGATACAGATACCTTGGAGTAGATGAAAGTGAAGGTATACAACATACTAAAATGAAGGAGAAAATCAGGAAAGAATATTACAGAAGAGTACGACTAATAGTGAGATCAGAACTCAATGGAAGAAACAAAATTGAAGCGATAAACAGCTTGGCGATACCTACTGTGCAATATAGTTTCGGGATAATCGATTGGAAATACTCTGAACTAAAAAAGCTTGATTCAAAGACAAGGAAGATCTTGACAATGCATGGAATGTTACACCCAAAATCTGATGTCGACCGAATCTACATACCCAGAAAAGAAGGAGGCAGAGGATTGATAGAAATAGAGACTGCATTCAAAGTGACAATAGTAGGGCTTAATCATTATCTTGAAAACAAGAGGACTTTGTCAAGCAATATGATTAGTGTACATGAAAAGACAAAGCCAAAGTACTCAATCAGTAAAATAGCCAAAAATATCGAAAGGGAAATGACAGATTTGAATTTCGCACCGAAACCAGACAAACCAACAGCAGAAAACGCAAAAGTATTGAAACAGGAAATAAAAAAAGAGCTTGTGAAGAAGAAAAATGATAGATGGCTTAGTAAACTACTGCATGGGAAGTACCCTTCACTTATTGGGGAGCCACATGTTGACCTTCCAAATACAAATAATTGGCTCAGATCAGACATCAAAGGAGAAACAGAGGGATTATTGATAGCAGCGCAAGACCAAGCTCTATACACTCGAAATTTTCAAAAACACATAATTGGCAAAGAAATTGACAGCAGATGCAGGATGTGTTACAAGCAGTCTGAGACAATTGATCATATAACATCAGGATGTGAAGTATTAGCAAAGTCAGATTACATCGAAAGACACAACAAAGCTGCAACATATGTACATTGGAATATTTGTAATGATCTAGGAATCAAGACCTCAGACAAGTGGTATGAGCACCAACCGGACACAGTAAGTAACACTGAAACACATACAGTATTATGGGACATGGCAGTACATACAGACAGACATATAGGTGCGAACAGACCTGACATCATAATCAAGGACAAAGTGAATTCAACTTGCAAGCTGATAGACATGAGTGTTCCATGTGATAAAAATATTTCAATCAAAGAAATGGAAAAGAAAAGCAAATATCAAGATCTTGAAATTGAGATACAAAGGATGTGGAAAATGAAAACGGAAGTAATACCTGTTGTGATAGGAGCACTCGGTACCATCAGAAAAGGAATGGAAGATAACATCAGAAGTGTCTCAGAAAATATGAATCTTCAAATAGTCCAAAAGACCTGCTTACTAGGAACTGCAAGGATCCTTCGTAAAGTATTTAGCATCTGAACTTCAGGACATGATATGCCTTAGGTGTATTGTTTACACCCGGCCAAAGTAAAAGCAGCCAGTATGAACTGTGACATTTAGCAAAAAAGACAATAATAATAATAATAATACTGCTTATCTACAAACAGTCCTACTATTATTTTTATTATTATTATTATTATTATTATTATTATTATTATTATTATTATTATTATTATTATCATTACTATTATTATTGCCAAGACATAAAAAGGTAATACTAGGTATTAAAAAGCAAAAATAAATGTCAAAGTTTGCAGGTTCTTAGTAACAACAGGAGCAAGAGCAGGAGAAAGAACATTAATGCAAATATAACACGACATCGTATTAATAACAGTTAACTCTTCTAAGGAATAACAGCCTTTTTCACACAGTATTTAAAGAACAAGAGGGCGTTATCAGATTGGAGCAACAATATGATTGAGTTAAAAAATCAAATATGTGCTTCACAACTTCTATATAGTTTTCTCTCTTCACAGCATAAATATTCTTTGAGACGAATACAGGCTGGTGCGTTTAGGGGAAGAATATTGTCTTTTATATTATAAAGAACACCCTAATAAAAGAAAACTTTATCAGTTTCATGGGTGGGTCGTTTAGGATACTCTCGGAAACAAATCACCAAAATCAAAGCGTTACCTTTTCCTTCTGCAACTTGAGCCTCAGAAAAATAAGTCTCTCGATGAGTTCCGTTCTATCATGTGAATTCTCATCCAAATTTTTTATTAACTGTTTACAACTATCAACTGCATGTTCCAATTCTTCCTTTGAAGAAAACCCCATAAAGGCCTGAATGTTAATGAATAAAACGATCATGTCACTCCAATTTACAGAGTTTATCACTGGCTTCAATACATAACTGAGAAAAAACTCCTGTGAAAATCAACTGACAGTTAAAAGCAGCTTCTACAGTACAGAAGAATGTACAAGGTATTGAAAACAATGATAGTACATAGTTAAGTAACTATCTTTTCATATAAATATGCAGCAATTGTGTGCGGATATAACTGTCCCTAAATAACTCTTGCTTAACAACCACAAATAAAGTACACAAAAAGTTTACAAAGGTTACGATCCGCACAATCTATGGGGGAAACAAAGAGAGATATTTCAGTTTCATCATTCTCTTGTATTACACTATCTCGTCCTTGCACTAAAGATAATTAAGAATAAAATATTGACGGCATCATCACTTGCTCAAAGAATGGGTTTATCTTATGAAACCGAAGTAGTTAAATTTGGTCTTACAAAGTTGGTTCAGAACAAAGGTATGTGTTCCCTTGAATGTTAATAGCTTAAAAATATGGTTACAACGATTGTCTGGAACGAAAAGCACAAACTGATAAAAACCTTAGGTATTTCGAAACAGGTCAAAGAAATAATAACAACCACGAGAGTGAGGAAGGGGGGGGGGGAGTTCCTTTTTATTTGTGATAAGCAACCAAGATTTTATAATCAAACTACAATTAAAACAGCAAGATAACATTTTATTCAAAATAACGTGTTTTACATAAAATAGTATAGAACAAGTTGTTAATGAACCTAGACATTATGCACCCACAAAGGTATTTAACGATTTGAAAATTGGATGGTGCAGGGCTTATGTCAACTAGCTACGCGAAGTAGAAAAGGCTAGTCGCTGGTCTATTGCTTAATCTAATTTGCCCACTAAACCTGAGAGTCAACGAATGGCTCCATCTGAGGTCTGAGAATACGTGATATAAATTTTGCTTAGTGGCTAGCAGGCTTGAAAATGAGATTGAGGATGGTCAAAATAATTGAGCGGCTTCGTAAGTCAAATGGTTTAAATCACGTAGAACGAGAAAGAAATTCATTAAAGAGCTGGCTTCAATAAAAAAGTTCGGTCATATAAACAAAATCGTGAAGTGTTGGATTTAAGTAAGACAAATTTAATAAGCATGCGACAGGCAATGGATCAGTCTATAGTATGGATCAGTCTATAGGATGGATCAGTCTATAGGGTGGATCAGTCTATAGTATGATCAGTCTATAGGATGGATCAGTCTATAGGGTGGATCAGTCTATAGAATGGATCAGTCTAGAGGATGGATCAGTCATTAAGATGGATCAGTCATTAAGATGGATCAGTCTATAAGATGGATCAGTCTAGAGGATGGACCAGTNAAATTGGATGGTGCAGGGCTTATGTCAACTAGCTACGCGAAGTAGAAAAGGCTAGTCGCTGGTCTATTGCTTAATCTAATTTGCCCACTAAACCTGAGAGTCAACGAATGGCTCCATCTGAGGTCTGAGAATACGTGATATAAATTTTGCTTAGTGGCTAGCAGGCTTGAAAATGAGATTGAGGATGGTCAAAATAATTGAGCGGCTTCGTAAGTCAAATGGTTTAAATCACGTAGAACGAGAAAGAAATTCATTAAAGAGCTGGCTTCAATAAAAAAGTTCGGTCATATAAACAAAATCGTGAAGTGTTGGATTTAAGTAAGACAAATTTAATAAGCATGCGACAGGCAATGGATCAGTCTATAGTATGGATCAGTCTATAGGATGGATCAGTCTATAGGGTGGATCAGTCTATAGATGGATCAGTCTATAGGATGGATCAGTCTATAGGATGGATCAGTCATTAAGATGGATCAGTCTAGAGGATGGACCAGTCTAGAGGATGGATCAGTCTAGAGGATGGATCAGTCTAGAGGATGCATCAGTCTGTAAGATTTGCCGTTGACTGGCGAATGGCATTCACTCTCTTTTTACCCTCTTAAACGTCAAAAATCAAAAGCAGTATTGTTAACTGTAAATGTCGATGCAATTTGGTTAATTTTTAGCGTCACCTTCATCGGAACTACTTATCTCTGTAGAAGCTTGAGGAGCTGGTTCTATTTTAATTCAGAAAATCCTAGTGGAACTGTTCGACACCACCCCAGTTTTCTCGGTTTTCAAACTACACATACTAATAAAAAAAATCCATCTGTGGGAAATTACATAAAACAACTACTTCAGCGAAATGTAAATCAACTGTTCTGGCTTTCCAAAGCACATGCAATCCAACAATTACTAGCTTTAGATATATAAAATCACAAATTTTTCAGAAACCTATATTGATTATGTCCATCGGCTAGCCATCTGTTATATTCTTTCACAATTTAAGCTAAAAATTTAAGCACAAATAGCAGATATAACAGCCACCTGGTACCCGGATGTAGCTGGCACAATACTGCGATCTACTCCCATTTTATTGACTTGTTCCTGGGGGCTTCAATTAACACTGTCAGCTGAAACCATCCCACTAAAACCACGTTCTGACGAATCTCTGTGCCATCTGAATGTCAATAATCTAAAGGAATTGTAACTATCATTCATCCATGGATTTACCTGTGCCAAAAAATTAAGCACTTTTGGATAAACTGTTCCCTTGGACTTTCTCCCGAATCTTCTTACAACATGAGCTTCCAATAGTTTCCCCTTCACACTAATTAAGCTGATCTCATTACTTTCTTCCTTTCGTTATGTTACTTACAAATTGTTTTTGCTTCAGCTGTTCTTAACGGTTAACGTTGCACATCATATCGTCCCTGACCAACGTTATGTCCATTGCAACATGGGAACGTGGCCATTATTATCTCACATCTTAAAACACCTATTAATGTGTGTGAATAGGCAGCCAATTGAGGGAAAAGATTCTCAGGATTATATTATGATATTATTGTCCTACGTCTTCAAAGAAGCTCATGACGTATTGTTAACTTTTGAACTCAACTGCAAATTCCCGACCTTTGTTGGTCTGATGAAAATGTAACCATCGGTCCCTCCCTATTCTTCCCTAATGCTTTTCTGCATTGTCTTTGTCGTTGACATTTTCTGAAACCTATTCCATAACTTTCGCAGGTATCTTTTTTTACTAATTATCCAGTTGCTACCACTAGAAATTCCACAGTGAAGTTGTTTTTAATTTTTCTTTGTGGCCCTATGCTTGAGAGAACTACAACATCGTTTTCCTTTGCAGGTGAAACAATCTTCGATACATACAAAACAAGACACTTTCAAAATCAAATATTCAGAAATGCAAGGTGCAGTAACCAGGTACCCTTTTGACCATAAAACGTTGCAGACTTAACAAATACATTCAATCAGACCAACAGTTTTGAGGACGAGCATATTTTACCACGACAGCCATACCGAGGAAATCAGGGTCTACCACACACTATTACTCTCTGTTTGCAAGCCGCTGTGTATTTAAAAATTTAATTAGAATACACGAAGTGTTGTGCAACGGAGCCTACTGCAGCAAAGAAGCAACCTCGAATCCAAAACTGTTTTAATTTTACTACTGACAATATATAAATGGCAACAGAAAAGCAGAACCAGAGCACACTCTACTAAATCTACTACTACTTGAAAGAATCCTCATTTAGCCAGAATGCAAAAAAACTGGACCAGAATTGAGACAAAATAGGAGCACACGACACTGAAACTTTGCTTCTGTGATATATAGTTAAAATACGTTCCCGTTTTCTTTATCGATGCCCTGTTATCCTGTTATGTGCGATCAAATATCGAATAGAAGTGTGACTTCAGTCTTTGTACTAACTTTACCGTTTCTACTTAACCTTCATGGATCCACAGGCATAAAGGCTAACAACAACAGTTTGGTTTTCAGCAGAACCCTGGGATACAAGTGTCCATACCTTCAACATTTGATCATTGTCTTCACGATCTTTGTATTGTGAAGTCTTATTAAAATACCAAGGAAACGAAAACAAATCTGCTTTTAGGTCTACAGTCAACAGTTCACAATTATCTTGACTTTGATGTACATAGTCGCCACAGTCTAATGATTATTGGCCAATCCGAAGGGTGGCTTACAATGTCTTCTTCTCATATCTCTCTCATATCTCATATCTCGAAATTTCTCAACAATCCACTGACGGTCACAGGCCACTACTTGATAAGAAAATGAAATAACAACCTATTATTTTAACAAATTATAATTGCATGATAAAATCTAGAGAAATCGTTTAAATATCACGTGTTATACCAGACGGACATCTTTAATAAAGCACCAACGCTGACACTGCTAATTGTTAAAAAGCAATTCAACTGACAAACATTTTGTAATAGCTTTTTATGGCCAGAACAATAATCACCAAGCCAATGTTCCGTGTGTCATATTCGAAATAATTATCACATAGTACTCTGTCGTGTCGTTTCTTGATTCGTCTAATCGGATCAAAAGTCAACATCTAAAATCCTTGTTTTATGCATTCACGTCAAAATGCTGTTCTTGCGTATTATCTAGACATAACCTCTCAATAACTACAAAAAAAGTTGAAGATATAAAGGTCCTTTTCGTTCTGCAACTGGCTTCTTTACGAAATTTTTTATCTAATCGTATTTATGTTCAAAATTGAAGCAGCCTTTGACTCGTAATCGCAATAGTAGTCCGCGACGCTTAAGTAACGGACGTCAATCTTTTGATCGCCTGCCTCAAACAACTCGGGTTCCTGGTGTTGACTTGACACCGCGGCCTGAAATGCAATATTAAGATAAAAAAGGATGGAGTGTAGATCTTCCTGTACCAATCAACACTGAATCATTTCGTTCAAAAACTGATTCCACATTCCAGGATCTGCAACAAATGTTTCCCGATAGCGAGGTTGCAACGAATAAACCTATTATCCTTTTCACCGTCTTTGTTGGAAGAATTTTTTATCCTGAGGAGTGAAAATGTGCAATTTTTATTTTGTTTACTAATCTCAAGGATCTACGGTTCACGTCTCTTGCATAGCACTGAGCCAATTTAATATGAAATCATACGTAAATGTGTTTAGCTACAGCTTAGACCATACAACAGCTGTATTTGCTAATACTTTAGAAGAGTGGGATTTTTACAACAATTTCTATGACATGACCTGCTTTCGATGCCTCTGTGAATCCAGTTTGACTTCAAAGGTAAGTTGGATTCTCTAGTTTAAAAAAAAAGCAACGTTAATCTTAACTACTCACTTATCTGCAGCTATTGCACTTCCACCAGGGTCCGCTACTTTCAGCACGGCATCTTTCCAGTAAATGCGAGCTAAGAAACATATTAATCAGCTTGTTCGTACATTCATTCATTCAGATCAATTTACAAGAGAAGATATCAAAGAGATCCTTGTATGAAGATATGAGTTACTGCAAATATCCACTGAACAGAACAAGTGATTGAGCCAGTGAAGATCTGAATTCGACAGGCTGGTTTGCCTGCGCTCTGACTGGACTCTTACGATAACAACATTAACATGCAGTAGAAATCGCATGCGGTTTGACTCGCCTCTTAAGATGACAACATCAACGTGCATTAGAGATCGCGTGCGCTCTGACTAGACTCTTACGATGACAACATCAACGTGCAGTAGAAATAGTATACGGTTTGACTCGACTCTTAAGATGACAACATCGACGTGCAGTAGAAATCGTATGTGCTCTGATAGTAGTACACTATGTCAACCTTTAGATATGACATCGCTTTTTCTCAACTATTAAAAGCCATAATTCTGATGGTGATATGCTTACAGCAAATCTACTCATGGCCTTAAACACTTCCTTCAAATTCTTTACTGCATAGGTTTTGCCGACCTCAATATCCTGAATCGAATTTACTTTCTTCAGAAGTGCAGGAAAAGGTTTGTGGCTGTTTAATTTGACAAAAAATCACCCTTATATCAAAATCATGAACAAACATTTTGAAATCGGCAATTCCAGAGATTGAAAGAAAGGCCAAGGCACCAAATAATTATTTACCAAATAAGTATGTAACTTAGTACAAATCTGCAATCTTTAATCTTCACTGTTTGGCAACTACGAAGCGTGTAATTACACGACATTCTGAGGGCGTGGTCTTGGAACTGTGGGTTTTCAATAAAAAATAATATCAAACCTATTATCAGGTTATTTGTTGGTTAGTGAGCATAGTGCTCCAGCAGTGAGAACCTATCTTCTATCTTGATTTCTACTCGAAACAAAAATTAAAATTTGCAGACATCATATTTATATGTGCCCTGTAAGTAGGAGTTTGGAAAAGGAATACCTCCGGAGTTGCAAAGTGGTCCTCCTTCAATCCTAAAATATCATCCGATATCCCTAGGTCTGCTAAAATGTTCCTTACTCGTTCTCTCTCTTGTTTCTCTGGATTTTCTGTGCTAAGTGAATCACTGTCTGAATCTGTAGTGTAATGTCCTGAGTCATAAAAGAGAGCTTGGCTGTTATCAAAGGTAGAGCGCTGGGAATCCATGCTGCTATACCTCTTCAGCACACCAAAAAGATGATTTTCTAACGACCTGAAAAATGTGCAAAATGGTAATTTAAAGTCCAGTTATTACTTTCAAAACGTAACTTGAAATACTTACAGTGCTACTTTCTAGTCAAAACTATTTTTGCTCCTATTTATGTATCCTGCTTTTAATAGTACATAATTACATATGATGTACGTATAAAAATACATACATACTTGCAGAAGCACAAAAACCCGTATCCATTCATCTATTTATGTATATCAAGTTGCTGGAGTGATACGAGCACCAAATCTAATACCTTTTCTTAAAAACAAACCTTATTACGCTAAATTAGAACACGACTCCAAAACGCCGCATCTGAAGAAATAGACTTAATGCGGCTTAACTAATAAAGCAGCTTAAAATAATGCGGCTTCATTTTTCAATCTGATAAAAATGTGGCGCATAAATCGACCATAAAAGTGGATTTACGGCGGTCTGTCCTGAAGCCACTTTAAAACCTTGAAGAAAGTTATGAATTTTTTCAAGTCGATCAATGTACAGGAAATAATAAAATCTGGGTTTCGATCTGCTGGAATAACCGATGTCATTTAAAAAGCCGGTGATGGTCAGAAAACAACAATGGATCCATACAAGTAAGTTTTCGTATATGAAGTCTGCTATCTAATAAACTTTTGGGTGATTTCACATTCTGTTTTTTTTTTGTCTTTAAGTCTTTTTTATGACTTCTGTTAATCTGTTCACTTTTATCTCATCCTTTTGGGACCAGCTTAATTGGTGTCAGCCAATATCCGGGGTTTTTTAAGTATGCTAAATATAACGTAACTTAATTTAACGCGGCTTAATTTAACGCGGCTTAATTTAAGGTGGCTTAATTTAAGGTGGTTTAATTTAAGGTGGCTTAATTTAACGTGGCTTAATTTAACGCGGCTTAATTTAAGGTGGCTTAATTTAGCGCGGCTTAATTTACGGTGGCTTAATTTAACGTAACTTAATTTAACGGGGCAAAATTTAAGGTGGCTTAAATTAACGCGGTTTAATTTAAGGTGGCTTAATTTAACGTGGATTAATTTAAAGTGGCTTAATTTAACGCGGCTTAATTTAACGCGACTTGATTTAACGCGGCTTAATTTAACGCGACTTGATTTAACGCGGCTTAATTTAACGTGGCTTAATTTAACGCGGCTTGTTTAGCGTAATAAGGTATTTCACATCGTTACCTGACTTTAGTTCCTGTCAGTCTTCAATACTTGTGGTTGTAATCATCTTAAAAGCCTATTGTCGGCTTTTCTCACGTCTTGAGGTTTGCTAAAAATTTTCAAAATGCTTTGCAAATGCCCCTGTCGCTTAAAAGCTCCCTCCTAGATTCAAAAGTCTGAAAACACTATTAAATAACAGGAATGCTTTTGTCTCTTCCTCGGCATAACAGCTATTCTACAGCACTGCATTTCATCCGCTTCATATATTAATTCAAAATCTGTGTACAAGTTCTTTATGTTGTGACCACTGTCGAATAAAAGTTAATCCTAAAATGTCCAAATATTAGCTACAAACGTCTGTTCCAATATTTAAAGTAACGTCTGATTACCCGTTGTTCTTTCCCTCTTTAAAACTGTGACTATCTAACTGTGAAATAAATCTTTCTCAGATATATTTTTTAAAAAAAACTAAATCTTAAATCAAAATGATAACAGTTATTTACAACTAAAGTGAATTGCAGAATACAAAAACTTATGAAACTCTTTCTTTAACCTGTGAGGTCGTTTTATTGCGGAAATGTTCTTGCATACGAAATATTAGCAAATTTTCTGCCAAAATGACATCCTACTTAGTTGCGAAGTGCCAAGGAATATAGCCTTTCCGCAAAAGCATTTTAAAGCCGAGCTTTAAAATAACCTTAATCATCAAGTTTTTCCCACAAACTTTCCAAACAGGTAATACATTAATGAACTGTTATAATTTATAATTCGTTCTCACTCCTGTTTTAGGAAGTAAATTACACATCTGTAGTGTAAATATTTTAAAGAGAAAGGTATTTTGATTCTGGATAGGGAAAAAATGGGAAGAAACTATTAGAAACTTCCAGACACACGTCAAAAAAGGATTCTGTTTTATTTTGTTAAAAAATTATATTAATCCACAATTGGAAATTTGATGTACTTATTTTTTTGGTTTTAACGTCATTTTTCCCCAGTAACTGGGGCTCAGACGGTGCCCTTCACAGGGACTTGGATTTGAGAGTGAGGAATTTCTTGACGGGATCCCGTTCCTGACGCCAACCAATGGCTTTTTCTTTTGTGAATTTCCAAAGTCGCCCGCTCGGGGAATCGAACCCGGAATTCTTGGTTACGGTGCAGTTGCACTAACCATTAAGCCACGGCTCCCAAAATATACTTATTATAATGCAATAAATTAAGATTTACGCCATGTGGTTCACAAATTGATTCAGTACTGCCTTTGCCCTTCTACTGTACACTGATCTGTGGTCTAACGTTTAATGCACTACTAGTGTGGTACAACATCACCAGGCTTAATCTATCGGCAAGTAAAAGACGCTTTATTAGCCGTTGGTTTTGATTATATAGAAGATCTTGATACTCGAAAATCTATATCTGGTTATACAATGTTCAAAATCGAGCTCTGGTTAGCTGCAAGAGCAAAAAGCAATCTATTGTAGACCAATCAACTGCATAAACCAAGTACGTTGTTCTTCATTTTGCAGTTCAAGAGCGCACATGGGTGAGGCAGTTGCTAAAAGATCGTAATAAAAATATTATTAGAAAAGTAACCAATTTATCAAAAGTGAGATTGTATTTTCATCATAGCTTGCAAGTCACAATATACAACTTATTCAAAACTAAGTCTATACAATGCAGTGTTCTAACTATAATTAATATATTTTGTGGTTAATTTTATTAAACTATTTTTCGGCTCCATCCATCCCAATGTACCAGAAATATACGGATTCCAGCCCTTTTTACGAAGAGACGTGGAAACGCTTTTCTTCTGTCCTGCTTAAGCTATTTGATAATTAATAAATCAATTTATAAAAATCTAATCGCTGCAAGAACAGCAACCTTAAACGTTTCATACTAGTGTTTGACAGTCCCAATTACTTCGATAGGAAGTAATTGGGACTCGATAGGCAGGTACTATTAATACTCCAATTTACATAAAGCATAATGAGTTTTTTTTTGTTTTGTTTTTAGGTGTTAATGTCACTTTCCCCCAGTAAGTGAGGTTCAGACGGTACACTAAGGAGAGGCTTTGTTTTGACAGTGAGGAATTTCTTAGCCGAATGCCCTTCCTGACGCCAGCCAATGACTTTTTCTTTTTTGTGAATTTCCAAAGTCGCCCGCCAGGGGAATCGAACCCGGAATTCCTAGTTACGGTGCAGTTGCACTAACAACTAAGCCACGGCTCCTCATAAAGCATAATGGGTATTGCAACTTATTTGAAATGAATTTTCGTTAAGGGAAAAATGGATATTGGGCAGAGGTAAAAGCAGTCTCTTGAGAATAAAAGCTTAATATATGATCCTTTAAAGTCTTCTGAAAATCCCTGCGTTAAAAAATATATTCAAGAAAGAAACAAGTGAGTTAGGGTGAAAGAGGAAGACAGGGGGCAGGAAGATAGACAGGGAGGGAAGGGGAAGGAATGACACTGGAAAAAAGGAGTAGAAGTTCAAAAAAGAGTAAAGTAATAAGAGCGTAGGAAAGGGGGGTAGGGGTGGTAATGTTAAACCTGGTACCCAACTAATCACGAAACTAATAAAAAATGCTGTATAGATCTAATTTACCTGGCTGTAAAACTCCCTGGTTTTCGCATTCTTTCCTCCCCATCCGCATACACATGTGTGTTTCCCATTGTTATTGATCTCGCTAACGAACGCGATATTGGTTCTGGCTTATCATCCCTTCTCTTTGGTGATTTATAGTCTTTTGAATCAAGCGAAATTGAACGCCTACCCTGTTCACTACCGAAAAAACCCTTAGTTTCCTGTGAATCACTATTCGTAGTAAAAATTCCTGTTACTGGTGAAATTCCAGAAGTAATATGCCCTGCTATATTACTACACTTTTGTTTGCTCTGGGTAAACAATTCGCACTCTTGATCCCAAATTCCAGGAGAACCACTACCTACATGTGCTTCAGGGGTGCTTTGGGTGCAATTCTCAGAGAAATAATCGTACGTTGCTGTTACTTTTCTTGTTTCGGGCATGCCATAACTCGGGCTGTCACATTTCGGGGAATTCAGGCATGCGCCTTGTCTCTTTATACTAGTACCAACTTCAATATGTGCAGTTTCATGAACGGACTGCTCATCAAGGTACAATCGACTGTTATCCGTCGGCGCCGATAGTGTACTTGAAGAATTTGAAAGATCTTTTAATTGTGTTTGGGAATTTATATTAACAGGCTCTGGCTGAACATGGGGAGAAATTGTCGAGTTTTCCAGTTGTGTGTGAAAATTCCCATCAATACCGTCTTTGTTAGAAACAACGGGAGAGGAATCTAACAACTGGCTTGCATCCTCTGTGTGTGCCAGGGTAAACTCAGTGTGTGCTAATACACTTTCGCCACTCATTACATTAAATGCCAGGTTTTCCTTATTACGTTGGCAAATATGCTGTCCTGTATCAGCAGAGTTACCTCCATATACCTTCTGTCTGCTGTCATCTATTTCTAAAACATTTGTTTTAGCTGGCACAGTTTCACTGTATTGATCATATGTTACAGAATTATTTATTGCAGAGTGTTTTTCAGTACTGTTCACTCCAGTGGTGCACGACAGGCGAGTATTCTCTCTTGATTTCAATTGTTCGTTTGAATCATAATTATCAAGACCTTGCGAAGTTGAATCAAAGCCCCCGTCATCAAAAGTCTGTATTCTATCTTTTTCTCCGACTGTATTAACAGTTGTGCACACAGAATAAGTATCCTTTACCACTTGGTCAACATTTGCAAAGCACTTTTTTTTATCCACAGCGTTTGCGACAGTGTTTTCGCAAGACAAGTTCAACTCATTAGCAGCGGCTAATTCTTTACTTTCTTTGTATGGTCGAAATGCGCTGTTACTACTACAAAGTACTTGCTGTGGTCCTGCTACAATAACTCTTGTATTGGCATCCGTCACATCTGGGACTGTGTTAAGCGGAGATACAGATTTAGCTGTCTTAATTTGCTGAATCACCATTACATCTTTTTTAAGAATTTCTCCACTTTTATAGTTTAAATCAGTTTTAATATTATTTTCATTACTGGTAATCTGCTCTGCGTTTAAGTCTCTCTTGGCTGTTTCCGGCAAATGCTGTTTTTTTGAGTAATCAATAGCTGGTGTCAGGTTCCCTGCTGTGCAGTTTACTTGAGAAAGTCGTGAAGAAGAATGCGAACTCAGAGAAGATCTTCCTGAGCCATGATCTGGTGTACAGGCTTCGTCCTTAATGTGTGCTATTTTTGATGAACTTGACTTCATTTTTTTCTTTCCTTTTTTTCTGGTTGCATTTGTCAGATGAGGTGATGGGGTTGATTCCCTCGTTGCGGTGATACCTATAATAACAAACATCAACATTGCTAAGGAGTGAAACTGTTATCATACACAAGTACCGTACATTAACAGCTCCACAGCTTACCACAATTACCCTCACGTACACAAGGCTAGGGGAACAAATATATTAAAAATATTCTTTTCTGGTATACTTCCACACAAGGTATTATCGAAACTCCTCCCTTAAACAAAAAACAATAGACAGATCTTAAGGGTGTCATTCAGAAACACCATAACAAACACACATGTATTAATGTTCAATAACGTTTTGCTTTTACAGAAATAATACCTATTATATCAAACAAACTATTTTGAATATTTCTTTTCTAAACAATCCTATATGACACATCACTTAAATTATTGCTAAAACTCAATAAAAAGCTGCAAAATTATGAGGATATACTTAAAAAATTGATGGCTTACGCACATACTATAACAGTTACATAAAATAAAAATTTGCTTTTTTAAGTAAGAGCAGAAACATTTGTAAGCATGAGCCTGGCATGACAATATTCTAATGAAAAAAGGTGCAATTTCATTATTATTTCTGAGTTCTCTGATCAATGGTCTGCGGCAAACCACCCATATGGATATTATGTTAAGTTAATAATAATAATAATAATAATAATAATAATAATAATAATAATAATAATAAATTCATAATAAGAGCAGTAATAACAAAAAAATAATAACGCAATACATTTTTATAAGCCTGTACTCGGTTTCTTTTCTTATACCAAAGCTAAAAGTTCGTCGGAGATAAATGCTCTTCACAGTAACCGAACTTATTATGCTTCCTTTCGAATGTATTTCATGGCAATTAATAAACACATTTTGAGTGCAGACCATCTTTAACTGGTAAATATTTGTCTAAGAAATTGTAATCGTGCAAACGATTCTTTGTGCCCTCTCTTAAGTTTTGTAAATTTGGTTAATACGCTTACGATAATCCAACACAAAATGTATTATCATAACTGACAGCTCAAAAATAATCTCACAAGACTTCAAAATTTTCTACACTCTTAGTGAGAGAGGAGGGTAGGTCAAGGTGTGTTTTCTGGTCTGTTTCATACCGTGCACTACAGCTTTTAAATGTACGTAGTAAAAGATATATCAGTTCTAAGTACCATTTGACAATTAACTGATCTGAAAATACTCCTCAGACCCATTACACTTACTTGAGAGGCTATCCGGGGTGCTACAGCTTTCCTTACAGCCATCGTCTAAATTTTCTATTTCTCTAAAGGGTGCAAAATCCAAACGTAAGAAGAAACGCATTCATACTACATTAATGTTAACTCCAACTAAGGGACGGGGGGGGGGGGTAGGGTGGACGGACAACAATCATATATAACTACCAAGTGTTTATAAATGTAAAAAAAAGTGAAAAATAGACAGACGCAATTGTAATGCCACGAGATAAGACAAACCAGAAAACTTTCACATCAAATGACGGAGGAAAACACTCTGATGTCAGGACTTCCACAATCCAGCCGTGCGCGGAAAGAAGGTTCATTCCCCAAAACTATTATAACAACAAGATATAGCAACTGCATAGGGTTGAGGTCGTTAGGTGAAAAGCGTGACACGAAATGCAACAAATTGATCCGGTATCACCCAGGAAACTTCATCAGAACACCTCCAATATGTTGATAGGTATAACATGCTTCAAAACAATAACAGTGCAGCCCTGTAGATGGGTCTGCAAAGATGGTCAGCAGTGACTTGCGAAGCTTTCAATGGCAATTTATGATGTGATCATCTTTTACAGACACCTGGCTGTAAAAGATGGGTGATATATACGCTTTATGAATATAAATGTTAGGAACTAACCCTAAAATAAGAGATCAGGATGGAAGCTTATATTATACATAACTATAACAACTATACAGCTTATGACCAGGGGAGCCATAGACACCAATTCAAATCCAGGTTGATTCAATATAAAATTTTTCATTTCTTTTTCTGCGTTTTCATCAGACATTATTTCAGCTGAATTTCAATACAAATTCTAAAAATTGTTCGCTAAAGGTACATTGCTAGAAATCCTACGGGTGGTAAATGAAGTCTAGAAAATTGGAAATGTGCCATGATGAGATACTTAATGGCAGGCTGGTCAGTAAGCTTATAGTTTAATTTCGAAAGAAACACATAAAGGAAGGGAGGTCTGGAGTTTCCTGCTAAGATAAAAGACAGGATATATACAGGTAATGGTCAAGATTAGATCCTCAGAAACCACTAATGTTATTGAACATATGTTCTATCCTCGTCGCCAACTGTCATAGCGAAGTGTGTACATGTAGCATGTAGCGTGTCTATTTTCACATACAGCATGGCCTTATAAACAAACACATCACGTGACCATATAACAACTACCTATGGCAC
This sequence comes from Morbakka virulenta, assembly GCA_003991215.1. Lineage (NCBI taxonomy): Eukaryota > Metazoa > Cnidaria > Cubozoa > Carybdeida > Carukiidae > Morbakka > Morbakka virulenta. The sequence continues at coordinate 324,515 of RDPX01000078.1, read as the reverse complement.
GACTAATATCAGAGGCGAATTTGTTACGGTTGTTTATGCTTGCCTTACCAATCAAATAAACGGGTGTTGGTTACCGCGTTTATCTCTCCTGGCACCATTTAAAAAAATGAGTGTCCATGAAAAATTTGACTGCTTGTTGGCGCAATCGAATCACCAAGCTAAATACCAAAACAAAACATTACTCCCTTTTGATGAAAACTAATAATTCAAATAATAATGCAATATGTTTTAAAAAACCTGTAAGATACAAGTACTTACATGTCAAAATCCATTGTTGAAATAACGTACTGAAACAGTGTCTTTACAGATTCTGCTTTAACTGGGTCCCTCATAAATGCAAAGTATTGATAAAATTCTCTAAAAAAAGCAATTACAGTTATCATTTTTCTGTGTGTTGTAAAAAATAAAGTATTCATGCAACTAAGGTACGGTTGATTTCAGTCACAAGGATTCAGTTATCACTGAGAAAGTAAGTCGTTAATATTACGTTTTTGCTCCTTGTTACTCATCATATTTACAAGATACTGGTATTTCCCACTTGATAAAATTCTGCTTAGAACAAATAGTTTGTCCAGTCGCAACAATTAACAATACAAAAAGATGAATCTCTGGTCCAAACGGTACCTATAATTGAGATATTTTATTACTTCTAGACATCAAAGGTGATCTCTGCTACATCATTCTACTACATTATTTTCACTTGATATAAAATTAGCACATGGCATTAAACTAGGTCCATGAAATGGTGAAAAACAGTCTGTTTGGGTTTCAAATTCCTCTATCTAAAGAAAGGCTCTGTTACTTCAAGGCCTCAATAGCCCTAATTTGTTCTTCACAAATTGTAACTAAATGGCTGAAATTACCTATCAAATAAATTAGATACTGTAGTTACCAAAAGAACTGCAAACAATTCCAGATCATCGCAAACAAATAACACATGGCAATCACATGTCGATGAAGGAAAGTCAAGCTGTCCGTTTCTAGTGCTTATTTAGCGCAAGTTATTTACCGGCATCGGGGAGCAGGGCTTAAATGGAGAGTTTCAGTGCACGAAATTAGCCTCATCGCCAAATCCTCTCTTTCACAAATTAGAACTTAGATTGTTAGATTGGCTCATGGCATTGTATACATGGTCGATTTATCTAGATCCAATTGCAGGTCTCTTCTTGTAAAATATTTGTTAATATTCTAGTTGTACAATATTCCTGATGCCGTACGTTTAGTGTAATAGGGTGGAAACCAGGGTTCATAAATTAGAGTGACTTGGCATCTGAACTCAATTCTTTACGTTATTTTATGATGTATTAGGCTTTCAAGCTTTAGTAATAAAACAACCTTTGTGGACTGTATTTGAAATATTCAGTCATTGCTACATAGGTCAATAAAAAACTTGATTTTCATCCCTATCATCAACACTTGTTTGTACGACACGATACACAGTTGCATTGCTTTAAGGTTCAACTGAAAATCGTCCGTAATAATTAATATTTCGCAAGGAAAACCTCTCCTGTCCCAATTAAAACTAAAAAAAGGCTTAATAGTATCCCATCAATGCCTCATGCTGCAACTTGTTCGGTAAAAGTAGTTCATTCCCATCACAATATATATTCATAATCGTCCTTAAGAATCTGAAGTTTGTACTGACAACCGCAGACCAGTATTCAGTTATGAAAATAGTATTACGGCTTGCACGACGAACTGGCAAATGAGCTGTGGTCCGGCAAAATAATAGCGGGGAAAACAGGATACCGAAAATCCAGAAATACGAAGTTCAAAAATGTTAGTGGCATAAGCCAGCCTACAAAGACAGATTTCAATGAATCAAAGAATGGTTCTCGTAGGTTGCAGCTTTTCCACATAATACCATTGAGTCAAGTATATTTACTCATACGAAAACAGAATTGTTACTTTCTTATTATTTCTTTTAGTGCCAGTGTCATATCGGCTGCTGTCTGGTTACGCAGTCGACATTTAATTTGAACACTTGGCAACCATGTATTCTTGAAAAAGAACCAATTGCGCAAACGGCCTCGTAACTTGTAACCGTTTCTCGACCAATCAACGGGGAAATTGAAGAGACACGTCAGCTGGAGTGTCAAAACAGCAGCAACGACAGCAAAGAATGTAAACAACCAAATTTCGCCTGAGCTATGGCTACTGAACATGGCTACCACTACCAAATACAAACCGCTACCACTACCAAATACAAACCCATGTGCTGCTATTTAATGATCAAAGCGCTACCTACCCCAAATTACGTGAAACATCTCAAATTAATATAACTTCAACGTCGGAAAGAAAAAAATTCAATGCACCGTGATGAATGTTTACAGTTGTGTAAATACTGGTTCTCATCAATTATTGACCTAAAATTAATAAACGACGCGAAATACAGCTAACAGGACTCGCTCGATTCAAATGTCTTGGTTAATATATAATACGGATTTTTTCCACTTTTTATCGATGATCGCAGCCAGGATTAAACAAATTGTTGTAATCAAAAACGTACGTCAAACAGAACTGTTGCAACTGAATAATTCATCAGCTTTGGAAAAATATATCTTAGCTGTATATAGCTTTATTTCTTAGCTGTTATTTTTTAATTCTATACTTTCTGTCATTAACTGCGTTATTCGTAGATATTTATATCTAACCGATAATGATATCTTAAATGACAGTATGGTAAATGTCATGAATAAACATCGTTAACTTAACAGTGAGAAAATTTACATCAGGATGGTTTCATTTACATTTTTTCACAACTGTCCGCCTCTGATCATTTTAGAATTACGTATTAAAGAATCTTTTGGCCTGATAGTCAAGATTACTGAATCAATCAACCCTGTGTATACTCCGACGCTAAACATCAAGCAATGTTGCACTGTGTTAATGTTTTACTGTGTCTCTGTGTATCTTCTGCTTACAGAGCATGAAAAAGTTTATCTATGGCATTGGTGGGTATTTTTCATTCATGTATTATGGCTAAGATAAAAAATAGAAAGCGAGTGGGCACAGCACGTGGAAGGAAGCCCAATTCGAATAACTATGTCTACACTTCAGTAAGGCACACCAAACTGGCTGATATTAAAAGCTTCCAAACAACCACCTTTAAAACTTGTATCCAAGCGCACAACTCCTACCTGTAGCAGTGAAATGACAGGAGCATGTGGCCTCAAACATAAAACTTTTTGAAAACAGAAATCGTTTACATCAGATAATAAATGAATATTCTCTAAACATTAAAACAATTAAGTTTAAAAAAGAAGGTTACACAAAGATTGGTTGATTACGATCCAAGGCGCTTGGGTACGATCTGCTAACCTGCTAATTACTCAGTCATATAACTAAATGTAACAAGGCAGACAAGACAAAAGTCATTTGTCAAATTCAGTGTTTCTAAACGGTGACGCTGAGGACCATGTGGGCTGTTGGAGGACAGGAGGCTCCGAAAACAGGATGTGTAGGGAAATCGTAGCGAAGGTGGGTTAAAATACTTTGAAAAACGAATGGAGTACCTAAATCACTCTCGATCCCTCTTCCCCCAAAACTGACAACCACATATAAAAACACACAAACACTCTCACTATCTCTCACTATTTTATATAACTACATAAAAATTAAAATGAGTAAAATTAAGGCATTTCCCAATTCTGTGGTAGCTGAGAAAGGTAAAAGAATTTTGGAAACAATGACCCAAATGATATTTATTTTACAATAAAGTAAGTCTCGATAAGGTAATATCAAAATAGGGTTTTACTTTCAAATGCAATGCAAGTTACATTGTCTTAAGGCATCCGCATCTAAAAGTTAATTTCAGAATAGGGCATATGATTGGGTCTCTGTGTTGATTCAAAATAAAAATAATAGCAGATATTTTTTAAAAATTCCCTCTTTTAAGTGCTGTCATTTCAAAATAGATAGCGTCATGCTGCCATGTACCACCAACATAGAGTAGGATTAACGTATAACTTCTTGTCATATATTTATCATGCAGAAAACAGAAATAATCACCTTAGCAATTTGGAGTCGTCGAGTAACATGGTAAGATAGCTTCCAACTGTGTGTTCCTTCAGTGTCATTCGGATCCATAACAAGCATCGATTAGTGTCACTCTGAACAATTGGAAGCCTGTTTTAGAATAATGTTAAAGTTTCACCATTTACAAATATACCCTTTCAAAAAAGAAACTCTCTTAAGCTATTTGGCTATAAATAACATGTGCCCCAGGTCTATTTTTTTAACAAAAAAACACAATACTTATTTACATATTTACTGTTGCATCTCAACGATTCAGATTCGGGTACAAACTCTACTGCCAAACTAGATGGCACGAGGTGGGTCATTCTTCAATGTTCCTTTTCGATTTCAGAAACTGAACACTTACACTGAATTTACTATGTTGCAAATAAATACCTGAGTATCATCCGTACTTTTCAAGTAATCATCCTGATATGACATGCGAAAGAAATGCAAACGAGTTCAAAAGAGGGGGGGAAAGGGAGAAGGGGGGAAGAAAGGAAGGAGAGGAGGGAAAGGAAGGTGAGGAGGGAAAGGAAGGAGAGGAGGGAAAGAAAGGGAGGAGAGGAGGCAAAGAAAGGGAGGAGAGGAGGCAAAGAAAGGAAGGAGAGGAGGCAAAGAAAGAGGGGAGAGGAGGGAAAGAAAGGGAGGAGAGGAGGGAAAGAAAGGAAGGAGAGGAGGCAAAGAAAGGGAGGTGAGGAGGGTAAGAAAGGGAGGAGAGGAGGGAAAGAAAGGAAGGAGAGGAGGCAAAGAAAGGGAGGTGAGGAAGGAAAGAAGGAGAAGTGGGGAAGGGAGGAGGAGGGAGGGAGAAATGAAGGACAACAGGAAGGGCAGAGGGCAGGGCAAACAGGGAGAAAAGGGAAGGCAGGGAGAAAAAGGAGGGTAGGGAGAAAAGGGAGGGCAGGGAGGATAGGGAGGATAATGAGGCAGAAAATCGGCTGACGAGTCAAGGGTGTAATAAGAAGAAAAAACCTTCTCCAAAGAGTATACATCATGCAAATGTGGCCTCAGGCAAGTTATTCTTTTGTTGTCTCTTGTTTGCTATTTGAAAATAACTAAATGTACTTGCTAACGTTAAATATCATCGTCAAATACATCACAAATCGTCTTCTTACTCAAACCAAAAAATCTGTCAGCTCGCAAAACAAATGACCTATAAACCGCTCTCAGTATACGGGTTTACATTACCTGAATATTAGCGGTATACGTTGTTCCTAAACACAACTGGCATCGGCTAAATATCCAAAATATTGACAATATTTTCCAATGCTATCTGTAAATGTTTCTCTTAGCAAAAACCCTCACTAATTCTCTTTGCCTAATAACGGTGTTCTTGAAAAGTATTGCTGAGACACTTACCCTGCGTATGGTCCCTTGTTTTTACTAGAAAAGAAATGTAGCTTTCGGTTTTCTGTCGCCTTGTTTTCTTGAAGTCCTTAATTTGCGATCTTTTGTTTTATTTAAGTATCATATTTTATCTCTAAGCAACTTAGTCGTTTCAAGTCAAAGGGCTTCCATTCATTTTTTTGATCGCCCAACACCTTGTCACAAATGGGTTCAACATTGCACCAAATTAGATTTCAAACAGACAATGAGCTTTTTTCGTCGACCATTCAAAAACATCAAATTAATTTTTCAAGCTCAGTGATGGATAAAGAAATAAACAGTAAATTGCCTTCTCATCTGGTTTCCATGTTAACTATGGAAAATAAATCTATTGAAATCTTATTCAAAGCAATTGTTCAAATTACAATACAACGTCCGTGTGCAGCTACAATATTTTTAACTCAACACACAATACTCCCTTATAAACTTCAGCAGGTTTGGGAAAATGATTTTGAAATAAGAAATTAAAACAGTCTGATTGCAAATTTTGCACAGTGTAAATAATACTACATATTTTTTCCCCCTGCTTTAATAGAAAAATCTGTAAAAGCTAAAAATGTCATTTTAATGGCTGTAGTCTAAAACTTCTTGAAACTTCACGTAAATGCTTCGGCACAAGTATAATCCACTTACATATCACTCACACTCATAAGAGTAACATAAACAATTATAAAAAAAGTTACACTATGATGAATTACAATGCCGGTGTGACTTTGGGAGTAATCACGTCATTGACGTAACTGAAATGCCATTTATTGATCAGTGTCGCTGTGACTTTAGGTAAGAAAAATAACAGAGAAAGCAAGAGAAGCAAGGTTAAGATGGCAAGGGCATATAATGAGGAGAGATAATTACTCAAATCTTCTTTTATGATTTTACTAGCAGGGGACTGGAATGCTAGTGTTGGCAAGAAAGTAAACGACAGTGACATTTGTCTTGGAAAATATTCCAGAGGCACTAGAAACAATAGTGGCCAACTTTTAGTTAATTTCTGCTTAGCAAACGAATTGTTCATCACGAATTCTGCCTTCCAACACAAGGCATGTCATATCACAACATGGGAAAACATAAGGACAAACCCCAATACTAACAAAGTGATAAAGACTTACACCCAAATTGACTACATTATTTGTCAATCTTCGAAAAAGAACATTTTAGTAAATGCTCGTAGCTACTCCGGAACAGAAACCAGCAGTGACCACAAGTTAGTTGTGTGCAAAATGTTAGTCGAACCTTACAAAATGCATAAACAGAAAAAATGTATTGGCTCCAAAAAGTTTAACACAGAATCACTAGTAAATTCGACAGAGAAACAACAAAGTTACTGTAGCAAACTTTCACAAAAATTATCCAAAATTGAAGAACCAACCTGGGAAACTATTTCAAACGAAATAAGACAAGTAGCAGAGGAAGTAATTGGTTATAAACCTCCTGAACTGAAAACGAAGACTTTCTATCCTGAGATAGAGGCACTATCGAGGGAACAAAAATCTATACGCCTTCAGATCTCTGCAATGAATGACATTAATAAAATTCGTGAACTGAAAAACCAGCGTAATATAATACTTCATCAAATCGAGAATCGTCTCAATGAAATAAAAACTGCAGAACTAGATGTACTAGCTGATAACATTGAAAAATTCAAAGATAACACTAAAATGTTCAAAGCCCTACAACAAATGGATAGAAAACCATTAGAATCTCCTGTTGTTCACGATGAAAAAGGTAAAAATATCACTAACATCCAAGAAGTGTACAATGCCATAACTGCACATTTTGAGAAACATTTCAATGATCCTAATTTCACTAACGTCGAACCTTTTGATGAACCCCCTAAACCACTCACTCAACCAGTAACTCTAGCAGAAACTAAAAAAGCTATCAGTAAACTTAATAACAATAGATCTCCTGGTTTCGACAACATATCCGCAGAATTACTTAAATATGGTCCAGAATCTCTTATGGAACTAATCACTCTTGTAATAAACAATATCTTTGAAAAACATGAAGTAGTTGTAACAAATAGAGGAATCCTGGCAGCCTTGCAAAAAATTGGGAAAGAGAAGGGACCAATCAAAAATTTGCGTGCAGTCATTCTCCTACCAATCATCAGAAAAGTTATGTCGAATATTATACTAAATAGGATACAACCAAAAGTAGAAGAATTTTTGTCACATTCTCAAGCTGCATACAGACCCAACAGGAGTACCTCAGATATTGTTTGGACTCATCGTTTCTTGATTTCAAGAATCCAAAAGTACAAAGAGGAATTTCTCATAACAGGAATAGATATGAGTGCAGCATTTGATACAATTAAGAGGAAAGAATTGTTAGACATTCTCAAAACTTTTCTTAACGAGGATGAAACCAGAATGATCCAATATCTACTTAGCGACACAACAATAGAAGTAAAAGCCCCATCCAATGTAGAGACACGACCATTCAATACAAATGTAGGTTCACCTCAAGGAGATGGTTTAAGTGGCTGTCTATTCACAATCTATTTTGAAGCATCACTACGTAAATTCAGATTCAAGATAAATAATTGTGAAACTCTAAATGAACACTCCTATGCAAAGCAGTATGAACCTACACATCCTGAAGAATGCATCTATGCTGATGACGCAGATTTTATAAGTACCACCAATCAAAGGAGATTACAAATTATTAATAATGTGAAAGACTCTCTAGCCACTGATAACCTTCTAGTAAATGAAACAAAGACAGAGCACACTATTCTAAAGAGAGATAATAAAGAGAACGAACTTTGGAGGCACACAAAAAAGTTAGGGTCTCTCCTAGGCGATAATGAAGATGTCATTCACAGAAAGCAACTTGCAACAGCAGCAATGAGAAAACTTACAAAGGTATGGATCCGTCACCACAAAATATCTCGTGAAGTACGTTTGAAACTGTATAATGCCTATGTCAAATCTGTGCTCCTGTACAATTGCGGAACGTGGGGTTTAACGAAAGCTGACGAGGATAACCTAGACAGTTTCCATAGAAGACAGTTACGTGAAGTTTTACATGTCAAATATCCGAACGTTGTGAAAAATAAGGACTTGTACGAAATAACTAACGAACAGTATCTATCTCTACAGATTCTGAACCATAGATGGCGCCTCTTAGGACATGTTTTACGTCTCAACAGTGACACACCTGCAAGAAAATCTATGGTACAGTATTTCGCAGAATCAACCAAATCCAAATTTCCAGGTAGACCACGTATAACACTACCTTTACTGATTGATAAAGACATTGGTCGAGCTGTTACAAACAAAACTCTCACATTTAATGATATTGTATCCTTCAAATCAACCAATGACCTTCAAAAACTGTTAAATATTGCCCAAGATAGAAGTTTGTGGAAACGGTTTAGCACAGAAGTATTCGCAGCTGCACAAGTAGAAAAGTTGCAATCTAATTGAGGCTTGGATGCGGACAGTGCATAGTATATATATAGATAATTACAATATTTGGAAGGCAGCAAGCCAGGAACCAGTGACAGGAAGGAGGAGTAGAGGACGACAGAAGGTTAGGCTGAGGGACGTCACAGAACGAGACATGAAATAAGTGGGAGGGAGAGAAGGAGAATGGGAAGACCGAGTCAAGTGGAGAAAAGGATGTCGAGCAGCCGACCAGACAGACGTCGGATGGAGGCCGAAGGAGAAGGCGAAAAAGGAAGAGAAAAAGAAGAAGGAGAAAAAGGAGAAAAAGAAGGAGGAGAAGAAGAAGAAGAAGAAGAAGAAGAAGAAGAAGAAGAAGAAGAAGAAGAAGAAGAAGAAGAAGAAGAAGAAGAAGAAGAAGAAGGAGAACGAGAAGCAGAAGAATTCAGTGTGACTTTAGCAGTGAAAAAAGTCATTCACGTAACACCAATGCCATTTATTGATCAGGCAACATCGTGACCATTGACTGGCGAACTGTTTAAATGAATTTTTTCTTACCCTTTGCCTAACAGAAAAGATCAAAACACTAAATAACTTTGCTATTTTAGCTAGTCCTTTTGCAAATAAAAAATACACTGTTACCAATCCTCTCCAGTGTGTGCTGTATTTCCCTGGAGACGAGTAGTGTACTTTTATAACTGGGTGATCATGTCAAGCCATTTTCTCAGACCCCGAATAACCTGACCAATTCTTCAAAAACCCTAAATATATTAACCAATTTTAAAAAACCTGCACTAATTGAATTTTGTTGGTTTTTATTAACAATAGTGTTTTGGAATATTCTTTGCTCAAGTGACCCCAATTCAATCAAAAAAACGTCTTTTAATCGGGAAAACAAAGAAAATAAATTATCTAAATATGTGTAACCCACAACCCATCTTTGATGCATCAAAGCTTCTTTAAAGTATCGGACTCACCCCAAATTTGAAAGGCCATATAACTATTATTAGCCTTCAAAATCTCAGACCGTAAATAAGTTTGTCTGTCTTAAATGTCAAAATGTACATTATCACCACCGTTAAATGTCTATGGGCTCCTCCCTCCTGGGTACTTCCCGTGAACGAGGTGGAATACCCTGTCATTAGCCATTTTTGTAGTACGACCAATTCATGTTTGTTTCCACATCACTGTTGATAAAGATGAGTAAGCTAACAGAGAGCAGTAGGCACAGTTTGGCCGTGCTTCTTGAAAAGGTAACCCTGCTGAGGTACTTCATCCGGACTCCAATCTCCAAATAGTATGGTTCCTGCTCTCTCAGTAAGCATCCTTAAGAGCACAACGTCATGTCACTGCACTGAAGGACTGACATTAGATCTGAGGTGACAATAAGCTGCAGCGCCTCTTCTCCTAATCTAATGAAATAAGTGGTTCGGTACATTAAAAGATACGTTTTTTCAACAACAAAAATCCTCTTTACTTTACAGGGATTAGCCTCGGTGGCTCTCTTTTAAACTTTGTGTCTACCTCCAGAAAATAGAGGAAACGTACCATGGAAAACAAAAGTTAATAACAAATGATCTTTTAAAAGATTACGAATAAAAGTAAACTTGTTCTTTGGGAGAAATTGTACACAAACCTGTAAATTGTCTGGATATCGTCCTTTACACTAAGCTTCTCTATCACCAACCAGAAAGAAGTCTTGCTTTTAGCTCCTGAACCACTAATTCAAAAACAGATCATTAAAACTAAATGGTACTTGTAGCATGGTTCAATTAAAAAACTTCATCAATGTACTAAGAAAAATTTAAAAACTACCCTTGTAACCAAAACACCCCGTCTACCAGTTATGTTAAACCATTGTTTTGCACACCTGCATACCCTGCAGATCATACTAGTCTTTTAAAAAAGATTTCTTGTTCCCGGCTAAGGTTTAAGTATTAAAACCATAAAATATCTGATCCGACAGCTATTAATATTTTTAGTATCAAGTTTTTACGCACCAAAATGCTTTAAAATTAACCCCAGAATACTGTGGACCGTATAACGCCAGTCCACACTATTATTTTCAACAAATCCTGAAGAGTACTTACTTCAGGTGTCACATATCCAAGTGGCTTAACACGGTCCGCATATACCATCTCGCACGGCTGCCTCCCTTCTGTCCCTTGTATCTACATTACTACATCACTACTACAACTCTCACGTTTAAAGTAGTTACTTTTACTTAGCTTTTACTTAACCATTCGTCTTCGTGCATGTGTGCACACACGGCCTCTGCACGCAAACGCTATTGATTTGGATCGGCTGTTAATGGTGCCAGATTTCCCATGTTTAGCCTCTGTTTTTATATATATGATGTTGGTGAGTAATGGGTTCGTTCTCGCTTATTTGTGCTCCTGATTAACGAAGGAAGCATTCGTCTAAAAAGATTAAGAAAACTCTTTGCAGGAATCTCCAAATCAAGATTTCTAGCACGTGACTGTCTTGGTCATCTTGCTGATAATTGTGGTCACCTTGTATGATTTTTCTCTAAAGATTGGTACCCTCACACCACTGGTATGGAAGAGGACCTTGATGTTCTGGTTGATGTTCTTGGGTCATTAAGTGGTTCTACGTAAGCGAAAGCCTTGGCTTAACTTTAGACTTCGTGGAGATCTTCCAAGATGCTAGTCAGCCTCCATCTTGCTCCTCTTCTTCTCTCATTAATTACTTGGCTCATGGTTTAGTCAATCCCCAGTATAAACAAAGCGGTTTAGCCGTGTTTCGCCAGTGGTCATGTTGCCGCCATCCGTCGGTACAGTCTTTCAGATCAAGTAAAAGCTAAGCCATTGTACAACATTGTGACAATCAATTCCATTTAATTATTTATTTTTTTTTGGGGGGGGGGGGTTGCACTTGATATAACCCAGTACCTTTCACAAAGGTTCCCGGTAAATATTGTCAAACTCTTTCTACAGATCAATGACGTTACTGTACACGACAGGACTGAATTGTTTCTCCTGCTCTGGGATCTGTCCTAGAGTAAAGATTATATCAAAGCATGAGCGTGCGGCATGAAAAATTGGTCAATCACATTGGATCTTCATATTGCCTGATCATATTTCATGCTCACATTTCATATTCAGTGTGGTCACCAGTCTCATGGATAATTATGCTGAAGGCCTTGATAGTAGTGGGGTGAAGTGTGATGCCACTCCAACTCTACATTTTTCCATGTTTTCCTTCTTTAGTAGTTTAAGATCAGCTCCCTTAAAAAACTTTAAAAATCTGGTCATTTTTCCATATCTCTCGGAATTTGTGCATCAGCCGACGATGTCTTTCATTGCCTCAATAATTATTTTCTTCCATACGGATATCCAAATTTTTTGCTTTTAGAATTTTCGCTTTGTTTGCAAGCTGCCTCTTGTTTAAGTTACCCTCAGATTGTTATTCTTCCTTCCAAAGAACATCTCCATGTTGACCATTCAGAGGTCCATTGCTATTTCTAAAACCAGTGTTGACGAGCCTTAGTTATTCTGTACAACCTAAGGTCATGTTTCTCGGAAGTAGTCTTGGCATTACCTACCAACCTACCTACAAAACCTTTATTTTCTGTTTTGCTTGTTTTCTCTACTTCTTGATCCCATCCTGGGTATTTCCTTTTTAGTTATTTGTGCATCCGTTTTGACTGTTTGCCGATCAATTTTTACTTGAAAAATTTCCGTTTCTTTATCTTCTTCAAGACCTCACCTTATATCCATTCCTCTTTCTTTTTCAATATGAAACCATGGACCTTTCCCACAGTAGCTTTAAAAATCTTATCTAAAGATTTAGCAGTTAGTCATCCGCTGCTACCACAGGGCCTGAAAAAAATCTTCACTTTATTAATTGAGGATATTCCGGTTTGGCTATCTTCCACCTTGCGGAAATCGATCTGCTATTTCCTCATCTGCACATCTCGTAAAGAGCTTCTCCATTTCCCACTGATAAGGAAGTGATTCATCGATAGAGTTCACATCACTGGGTCTCTCTATGTAGGAACCGAGAATTCTCTGTTACCACGCTGTTTTATTTACAGACGTCGTACAAACTTTCCCCGTTGTCATTCATGTTCCATATGCTGTACGTCTCCACAACATGTTGTACAAATCTGGGATTTTGAACGCCAGCAGCCAAAACATGTCGTGTATTCAACAAGTTCCAATTCAGCAAATAAAGCAATTTTATTGTGCGTGGTAAATTAATCTATATGTCAACAGTAATATATAGAGTTTAGTCATTCTAAGTTATAGTCCAGTATATGAAACTTCTAGTGACTAGAAAACGACTTATACTCCCACCTGGATTACCCACGTTGAGTATATCATCTTGTTTCTGCGCTCTACAGTGGGATAGCACCATTTTAATCTCATCAAGTAATAAATAACGTAAGAAATCAATGCGACCCCACAGAATGGGCAAAAAACGCACAACTGCTAGTGTTGAAGTCAGCACAGGCAAATCACATTTCGAGGAGGAATGTCAGGAAGGAATAATGGTCTGTGTTAATGGTAAGTGGTAGTTTGATGCCCCAATAACATTGACTGGAGCAAAAGATTTCGTTAAAAAGACAAACGTATTGCTGCTAGTTATATATTGATGCCAGCGGCAACTTAATGCAGATCCTCTGTTGGGTCTGTGGAGGTTCATACTGCCGTCGTTCCCCGTGGGATAAACTGCCTGCTGCAATGACTGGATGTCAATATAAACAAACCTGCTTCAGTTTCAGTTTCGAGGCAAATTAAGACAGTGGCTACTAGTGGGCGAATTGGCCAAACAAATCTTTCCGCGGTTTGTACGTGAACACAGGAGACCCTCAGAACACTCCAAACCAAGTAGGCAAAGTCTTTCGAAAAACACTGCATTCTGAAGTACTTTGGCAGCATTAGGACGAGAGTGTTTGTAAGGAGCAACGGTACTGCTAATCCTGCTGATGGTGGCAGTATCGAAAATGACTAAAACTTCGATTACACTGACGATGTGGGTGATTCGATGACGTCTTGGCGTATATGGCCAACTCTGGCATTAGAGAACCGAAATTTTATGCTTGTAGTTGGCAACATTAACTGAATTAAATTTTTAGAAAATCCCTATACAAGTATATACTGTTGGTTGTCTCCATTTATTATGCACACCAGCAACATTATAAAACATCCACCAGTTTGTTTAGCATCTTTTGAACATAATTAACCCAAATATGTTAATTTACTACGTTTTACAATTGCCAATTACATAGAGGAGCCGTGGCTTAATGGTTAGTGCAACTGCACCGTAACCAAGAATTCCGGGTTCGAATCCCCGAGCGGGCAAATTTAGAACTTCACAAAAGAAAAAGCCATTGGTTGGCGTCAGGAAGGCCATCCGGCCAAGAAATTCTTCACTGCCAAATCCAAGTCCCTGTGAAGGGCACCATCTGATCCCCAGTTACTGGGGAAAATGACATTAAAACAAACCAAAAAAATGCCAATTACATCTAGCTAACACTGTATCATACGGGTGGGCTTTAACCCATTGCAAATAGCTGAGGACACAGAAGTAACATTTAGTTCTGGTGCACATATGCACCCCTGAAATTATTTTGAACCCATGTAAAACCCAAGTAGAAAGTGCTTATCATATACTAATGAACACTATAAGTACCACATATGATACAGTTATTATGGTATTCTGATGCCATTTTATTCTTGAAACCCAAAAATATAACACGCCAATTCAAAGTAGAGTAGCTTTGTAGGGTTACCAGATAAAAACAATTGAAAAATGCAACTTAAGTTGCTAAGTATTGATTTATCAATCTTCCAGTGTTGAAGATCTATTTTTCAAACACGTGCCATCCAAAAAGTATTTAAGTTATGTATGTAACATACAACCATTTACAAACATCTATGTACATCATTTCTACTCAACAAAACATTCATTCACCAAAGTCGAGGCAGATCCAAAAGCCATTTGTAACTCCAAACTAATAAAAAATTGCTACCCCCATACATTTAAAGCACTTGTTAGAAACAACAAAAGAAAATATTCATTTGAATTGGGGCAGAGTTTGTTAGAATCTAAAATTTCAAAACTGATTCCCGATAACATTTCCAAGAAAAAACTGTTTTTAAGGGTCAACATACAATAAAAAAAACTCGGTTGTTTTAGAACAAAGAGAACTCTCCATGACACTGGGGCATAAACAATCTGAAAATTGTCTCCCTGACCCAGACATTTAGGTATTCAAGAGCCATATTTAAAGTATAAGCAGCCTACACGAGTCCATCTATCACCCAAGGTGGATATCAGAAACCTTACACTGACGTCCTGAAGTCTTTCTGTCCTCTTGATCATTACAATGAGATCTTGGAAAAACTGGTTGGCTCATCAAGCATTGTTTTTGTTTGAATATCAAAAGGTAGTTGAGATTTTAATCATTAGAAAATAGGTATAAGGGTCACTTATAAAAGCTTTCAAGCATATTAATATTTCTGTCCAACACATGTCAGGATGAATAATGGATGTAAAACCGAATATGACGATGATGATGATGATGATGGTGATGATGATGATGATGTTGTTGATGACGATGATGATGATGATGATGATAATGATGACGATGATGGTAATGTTGATGATGATGGTGATGATGATGATGATGATAATCATGATAATGATTATGGTGATGATGATGGTGATGTTGATGACGATGATGGTGATGATGATGAGGAGGAGGATGATGATGAGATGATGATGAGGATGAAGATGATGATGATTAAATGTTTGGCAGCTGCAGTGTATAAAGTCCAAATGTTATCTAATAAATGCTCATTTCAATTATAATACAATATAAACATATCAGTTATAACATATGGATATAAAACTCACAGCTTCTCTTTAAGGCCATGATGCAAGATGTCACTAAGACTGTCACAAAGGTTTTTTAGGCATTCACCACCACTAACTGCTGATACTGGACTCCTGTCAACCTCGTTCTGAATCTATCAAATTAACCATTAGTCAATGTTAGAACTTTCAACACTGAAATTTATCAGTCACATGAAATCACACAAAAACAAGGTCAGAAAAATCTAAATGTCACTGGATACCTACTTTTCAGCATTATCCTTATTGGTACCACATAAAGAAAACCGCTGCAGCTTCCTCTCACTACAGTTGTTAGATGCATAAGCATATTAATTATTATAAATGAGCAACTGTAGTACTTTCTGTATTTTCAATACCTTTTTGTTCTTCATTTTTTCAAAATAAATAAGAAGTAATGTAATTTATTATACTTATTAAACAAATTATGTGACTAATTAATAATTTGTATTCACTCAAAAGAATTTAAATGATCTCCATTGTACATCATGCATATGGTGTAGTTGAAACATTTGATGAGATCATCAGTTTGTAAATGATAAGCTGCAGTATTGACCTTTTTACAGAGATAAGATCACAGATTTTCTGCAAAAATTTCTTACCTCTTGCAGAGAAAGTGTATGAGGAAAGCCATTTCTAGACACTAACACTTTGACAAATGTTGAGTGATGACATTGGCACATGTGCAGCAGACTACAAATGTCTCAGGCCACTTCTATGGCCACTTCTATAAAATGTCTGTAAAAACAACAAGATACTAACTTACTTTAACTTTCTCCATTTAACATCATTGTTTCCCATTCATGGGGTTTGACTGTTTGATAAAGCTCTTCATCTGGTTCTATCTCAAACATCATCCTCAACCAGTCCATTTGTTCTCATGTTCACTCGCACCATCTTCAATCAGGTCTTCATTGGTCTTCCTGGAGGTCTTCTTCTGGGTGCTTCCCATGCTGGTGCTCTTTGTAGTGCCTCAACATCTTCTCTGCATTCCACATGTTCATACCATCTCTATCCAGCTTATGCAAGCACATCAACCCCACTGTCTCATTCTGCATCTTCATGCAATGTCTTCACTCCTGACCCTGGCTCACACAGTTACTCCTGCCATATAGCACAGCATCCTCAGGTCAGACCTGAGTATCCTCTGTTCAAGGTTCTGTGTCATGCCTTGGTTATCAGCCCAAGGGAGCAACACTGGCCTGATGCATACAGCATACACTCTCCCTCTGTGTATCAGCAGGATGTGCCTATTTTTTAAAAGGTCAATATCTCTCTTCACTTTTTCATTGCTGCTGAAATTCTCATCTTAACACCTTGCTCTGCACTGCCATTGGCCTCGAGGAGTTTACCCAAGTAGCAGAACTCACAAACTTCTTCAAATATGCCTTCATCAATCTGTAAATGTTCCAGTGCTTCCTCTTCATTGTGGTCTCCTGTGCATCTCCTGCATCTGAAGTTCTGTACTCCTGAGGCATTTGCAAGTCCTGATCATCTTTTGTGACACCAGTAAGCACATCCCCACAAAGGATAGAGTTGATTCTGACTCCTCCACATACTGCATATGGGTATCTCCCTGTCTTGATCATCTCATCTCTTTTTCCAGTTACCAATAACTTGGTCTTCCCAATATTAATCTTCATTCTTCTTCCCTCAAGCATATCTTTCCAGTTGTTAAACATCTCTATCACCTTCTCCTTACTTTCAGCAGTCAGAACTAAGTCATTAGCATACAACAGCTCCCAAGGCACTCCAACTCTGCACTCTTATGTAGTGTACTGCATCCTTAGCATGAACAGTATAGAACTCAGTGTTGAACATTGATGGACTCCAGTCTGTTTTTCAAACTTATCTGACACACCTCTGACAACTTTTACGTGTGACTTTGACCCATCATACAGTATCATCACCTGATGCACAAGCCTCTCTTGTAATTCTTGCCTTCTTGGAGCCCATGTTACTGCCCTCCATTAGATCCTGTAAAATGCTTTCTCTAAATCAACAAATATTATTCTTCTCCTGAGGCTCCTGCACCAGTTTCACCATCTCAAGTTTGCCGTGAAGAGCATGAAGAGTGGCAAGGTGCTGGGACCTTCAGGTGTTGGCACCTTCCCACTCTTCATGCTCTTCACAGCAAACTTGATTTCTTCTTTGGTGCAAGTCTCCGTTAAACTACAAGATAGTAATTTCCAACTTCTAATACTGGTAACAGACCTAATACATCTACAAAGGTATGATAAAAGGGTGCTTCAACAGGAGTGCTCTGCACAGGTGCCATGGCTATGGCCCATAGTAATTTATTAGAGCTGTAACCTTTCCACATTTTCATCCAATACATTGTGCCCTTATCATCATCATCATCATCATTATCATCATCATCATCATCATCATCATCATATTTGGTTTTACGTCCATTTTACACACTAGCATGTGTTGGACGCTTTCTTGAAATCGACTTCCAAGTTATCCTACCCTTCACTAGGTGTTTGCTGGCACCTTTTTGTTTGAGATCCAGCCTTATCACTTCCTCCCATGTTTTCTTCGGTCTTCCTCTGCCAGTGGTTCCCGTCACCTTGATTGTTCCCTTGTACATTTCTTATATTATAAATACATGAGATTTAGAAGTACATAAATGATGTTGTGGGAAACGTCATTGTTCATGGTTGTGAGAACCTTTGCAATCAGACTATGAGGTATCACTAAATTACTGGTGTGTACTGTCTGTGATATGGTGTGTTTAGGCTGAGCAATTGTCACAAAGTTCGTTCTCTGAAAATGTACTGATCAACAGTTAAGGAAACTTGCAGTAGTCTGAAGAATATCCAGGCAATTTGCCTAATCACAGATACTTAACTGGATGTGCAAAACTGAAATCTTTGATTTGTCATCCTGGCATGTCAGCTAGTTTAATTTTATGTTCAGAAATTGCATTGACAATAGGCATATAAGATACTGCATCCCCATTTGTGTTGTTGTGTCCAAGCTTATACATTACCTCAAGGTCACACACTTTCAAAGTTTCTGTCTACTACACTAATCTACCTTCTGGGCTCTTAACAATAAAAAGCCATTTTATTGGGTTATTATCTGTATAAACAGGGTATGGTGAACATGCAGTCATACAAATAATGCCTGAAGTACTAAAGTGACCATACTACTGTAAAAGCTTTTTTTCTTAATGGTTGGCCAATGGGCTTTGTTCACTGCAATAATTTCAACAGCATATACAACCATGACTTCAGCTCAACTGGGCATTGTTCTAAAAAGGCCTCAAAACCCAGACCACTTTCCATCTGACTGAATATAAAAATGGCAGATTAACATCAGGAAACTACAAAATTGGGTAAGAAGTATGTATGTATGTATGTATGTATGTATGTATGTATGTATGTATGTATTTATTCGCCACTAACAAAAAAATACAAATGTTCAAAGGTAAATGGTAAAAACATAATACATGGTGTTATCCAAAATAGTTAAAAAATAAGACTAAACAGAAACAAAAAAGAACGAAACAAACAGGCGGGACGGTAATCTAGAGAAACGGTGGCAGGGGTAGCATAATACAGATNAAAACCCAGACCACTTTCCATCTGACTGAATATAAAAATGGCAGATTAACATCAGGAAACTACAAAATTGGGTAAGAAGTATGTATGTATGTATGTATGTATGTATGTATGTATGTATGTATGTATTTATTCGCCACTAACAAAAAAATACAAATGTTCAAAGGTAAATGGTAAAAACATAATACATGGTGTTATCCAAAATAGTTAAAAAATAAGACTAAACAGAAACAAAAAAGAACGAAACAAACAGGCGGGACGGTAATCTAGAGAAACGGTGGCAGGGGTAGCATAATACAGATCATGAAGACCTTATTTTCATTATGGCCCCTAGTAAGTAGTAAGTGCTTTCTTAACATAAGAAAATACTTTCTCTTGTTCAAACTCCCCTACAAATAGTACATTATTCTTACTTAGGCAATAAAGTGGCTCAAAATGCAAAGGAAAACCCTGTATGACTCTCCTATAATACCCTAATGGTCCAAAGGAAGGCCCTGTCAAACTGGAAAATTTATGACATTAAATATATTTTTGTCCAGGTGTGAACCATCCTTGGCCACAATATACCACAAATTATTACTACAGAAGCAGTAACTGGTAGTAACATACCTTTTCAACTGCAATTGACAAATTATCCAATAATTCAATCTTTCTTTCCTCTTGCATAGTGTTGACAACATATGCTACAAATCAAGCAACCAAAATATTTTCCTCAAATTAAGATAATAATCTTAAGTTTCATAAATAAAAGTAAAACACATATAATAAGAAACAGCTCACCAGTTGCCCTGATATGAATAGCACATCATAGAGGAGCTGTGGCTTAATGTTAGTGCAACTGTACCATAACCAAGAGGTTCTGGGTTTGATTCCCCAAGTGGGTGACCTTGGAAATTCACAAAATAAAAATAAAGTGTCAGGAAGGGAATCAGGTTAAGAAATTCCTCACTACCAAATCCAAGTCCCTATAAAGGGCACTGTCTGAACCCCAGTTACTGGGGGAAATGACGATAAAACCAAATGTTCATCATACACTAGTTATGGTCAGACAATCTAAATCATAACATATGCAGTCATGCCACAGCTTCAGCTTTATACCAATCAGTTAACTTACAATGAACATTAAAAATATGTGGAATGTACGTGCTTGGAGGTTCCAAGGAGAACAGTGCATGCAGACTGCAAAACAGCTGACAGTCTGTCAATGAAGATTATCTCAAGGGATTGAATATTCCAGCTGGTGCAACTCAAGATAACAAAGAATGGAAGAACTTGTAAAAGACAACTGCAAGTCACACATAGGTCTGACATGTCTTGATGACTAAAAAAGGATACTGAATGTGTGTGAGTGTGGAAATAATATGTAACATCAAAATTTTACTCCTTGAAATACCTTCCATGTTTTAACAAATTAAAAAATGATCCTATACTTTTCAAGTTACTTAAGTTTAAAACATACTGAATAATGGAAAATGTACTAGGTTAAAGTGCTCCAGTTGGTAAGATTGACTTATCTGTTTGATTGACCCACTCACTCACAACAGTTAACATGACTTTCACTTGTTGGAACAAATTGAAAATGGAAATTACAATGTACAAACTAACAATAAAAACAAATGTTGCCAAAATATCTGGGTTGGCTCCTAAACTTATCAACTATTTCACTGTTGTAATTCTTTCTGATTTTATCACAAAAGTCACCAAAACAAGTAACAGCACAATCTGCATGGAAAATCCACACTGTAAAAAAAACTTTTTATTTCCTTGAGTGATGTACCAAAGCTGTATCTACAGTATAATGTAACAATTGAGTGCTAGCCACTGAGGACTAAAATTACACAGAAGCTGATCAGGAATGAATGAGTGATGCTCCGGTGGATCTGCAACATAAAGGCAACAGAATGAGCTGGCATTGCAACACTCTACTCTAGGCTCCACATACCACCTCTCACATGACTCTTCATGAGAAATGCTTGCATTGGTTTGGGCACATCAAGAGGAGTGAGTCATGACCAGTTAAACCAAACGGAAAACAGACCTGCAAGTAGCCATCAAAAGGGATACCTGTGCAAGCCATACATGCCAACTGTACAGTGAATGAGTGAGTGTGTTTGTCTTGATTAGTAAGTATATTTATTGCACTTCCTTCTATGTCCAGAAAAAAACAATCAGCAAACTAACTGCATCATCTAACATATTCATTATTTCCTATGTAATACTTGTATGTATTACTATTTGTATTCTATTGCACAGTAATGAAAAAAACATGGTATTAGTTTGCCAGCACATTGTACAGGAACCTATTTGCTTTGATTGTGTCTGCTTCACTTTTGGGAAGGTCTTTTACTGTTGTTTCAACTATCACAGCAATCCTTTGCTGGGATGATTTTGGGAGTTACTGAAAAGTTCAAACCTTTCACAAGAAGGGATTTCTTTATTGATGACAGTGTCTAACTGGACAGGTTGACAATTTCAGTTAGACTTTTCTGTGGGTTTTGGTGCTCAAGTTTTGTTTCAGGTTCTTAAACTTCTGCTGGTATCTTCTCCTGGTTGAGTATAGTCTTTGTTTGTGACTGTTATTCACTGATGAGACTAATGTCTGATAGTGTTTGGTACTTAGTCTGCTTGAAAGAAAAGATTCAGCTTCTTTAACTTCTCCCATCATCAGGCTCAACCTAGCCTGATGACAGGAGAAGTATGTCTCGAAACATAGCTCAGAAAAACCTTACAACTCAGGACATGATAAAGCTCTTACATCTAAGGATGTTATTTCTTTCTAAATATAAATGAAGAAAACATACTCTGACAATACTCTCAACAAAAAAACTGTTATGCATTGCTACCAATCCTTGTCTTGATGTACAAAGCTTTCATTATGTATAACAAATAGAGAGCTTCATCCCCTGAATTGTGAAATATTAATTCTCTATGGATATTTTCTGGAGGCAACTTTCTTGCATTGCATTGTGAGGTTGAATTTGCTGCCTTTCAAAATTAATCTATCCTCACTTACTTAGCAGTTTTCAGTACTTTGTATCTCTACATATATGAACAGAGAAACTAGTGGGAAACCTAATAATAAAATTAGAATTTCAACACTATCTGAATCAAAGGAATAATAGCTTTTATCAAACCATATAAAATGGGCAAAAAATAAATATTTGGCACCAACCCATACCAGCCACAACTCTTTAAAAAAGAAGTTATATGAGCATGTGATCTAATGAGATTATGGAAAAACACTTGATGGGAATAAATTCTGTTATAAGCATGAGTGTCTTAAATGGTACATAATTTAGTTTATTTTCATTCAATGGTATTGTTTTATGAGTTGAGTTAACTGGATGTAATTAACAAATTTCATTTTTCTTTAATATCCTGTGTTTTACTATTGACTTAGAAGAACTAAATTAATCATGTGCTTTATACTTAAATACTTTAATCAGTGTCTAGAATATGCCATTCTACACTCATTTGTATTCAACAGTGCTAAAAAAACTTAATCCTTAACAAAATTGTCAATTGTCCATTAAGGTATTTCCAACAAAGGATGCCAAAGCTATGATTCTAAACATAAACAAAGTAATGCTTGTTTATGCAGAAAGATCCACAATTCAATAACTAAATGTAATTCTAAACCTTCTACAAATAATAAGGTCGTAGATGTTTTCAATCATTTAAATTTTACAGACTACTTTCTACAGTTGACACTGTGCACTGCCATCAAATGGTGCCATGAGTTCTAGGTAAGGTCCAGAAAATAATGCAGACTGAGCAATAATGCCAGAGTATAAAGGTTATTCTATTTTTTGAAGCATGGTTTTTCACCATAAATGGGTATGTAATAGTAATCGTCATACCAGTAGTGGTAGTAGTAGTAGTAGTAGTAGTAGTAGTAGTAGTAGTAGTAGTACTAGTAGTAGTAGCAGCAGTTGTAGTACCACCAGCAGCAGCATAACAGTAGTTTTTGTTATTGTTTTGGTGGTAGTAGTGGTGGTTGTGGTAGTAGTGGTGGTGGTGGTAGCAGTGATGGTATATTGGTCAATTCTTTTACATACATATATGATAGATATATAGATATATTTAAATACAATGATGCTACCTCTGAAAACAATTGTAATTTAAATAGCAAATAAAAATAATTCATCTGGACCTGAAAATTTAAAAAATCCTTCTATATCTGTAAACATTTTATGAACAACATACCCTGCAAATTATGACCTGTTTATCTGACTTTAATACCATAGTTTCCTGTAAGCCAAAACAACCATGGCATGGGCAATAAACTATGAGACTTCACACTGCTGGCCCAATAACAATAAATTGAGGCATTTGTCTTAAGTAGAGGATAAATGCCGCAAAGCCAGAAAGCCACAGAAAATGGGATCGCTATATTATGTGCTATTGGCATTGAAACCTGCATTTATAGAAATAGTACAATAAAAAATTAGTGATGAATTTTCAAGCAACAGCAGTCTGACAGGCAAATCCCTAAAACAAAGAACCAGGGCAATTAATGTGGAAGATTACTAAATGAACTCTAATTAAGAAAACAAGAAAGGAAGTAAAACAGAAATTGTGGTGATGAAAGTTATACCATACAAAGAGCCTCAAAAATGGTAAACTGTTATCTACTACCTATGGACATTTGGTACTTGAAAGAGATAGCCAAGGCTTATGTCCAGCTGTGGACACCAACAAGCTTGGTGATGATTATCATCTATTATTATTACCATTATTATTATTATTATTATTTTAATTGATATTACTACTATTGTTATTGCTATATTAAAAAATACTGGAACTGCTTATTACAATTAATGTTTGAATTATTTTCAACTTGGAGTAGCTTTTAGTTACTCTAGTTGTAAAATTGGCAGGTTGCCAGCTCCTGAGTGAAGGACATGGTGTATTAAACCTCATAATAAGCTCCATTGTGTTAACTGTGAATTGAATTAAACATGGAAATGTTAAAAAACAGCATCCAATCTTAAAAAGTGGGTAAATAAGATGTGAAATCATGAAAAACATGAGCAGTATTGTACCAGTTATAAACATATTTTTACTAACCAATTAAATAACTAATATCATTTTGCTTGTCTTTTTCTGCATTTTCGTGTCTAATGTTCAAAGGAAGAAGAGGGGAGGAATATGGTTTGTATATTTTGTGTACCATATGAATAAGTATCCTTAAAATGTGTGTTGATGAAAAATAAAACGGTGAGCAATCTATTCAAAATGTTCTACATTTGTTAAGTTGTGTATTTAACTGATAATATGTAATGCAAGTCAACATCTGGAAATCTGTTATTTTCGTATTGTCTCTATTTATCGTGTTTACCATGCCTATGCTAAGATAACAAACGAACTGAAACTTTTTTTTTTACCAATACCAACCTTAGGGTGTGCCACTGCAGTGAGGTAGGGTATTTTTTAAGATAAGCCTTTTCAATAATCTGCAATGGTGTGTTGTGAATTGTTGTTTAACTTTGAAGTATCATTCGTTACCTCTACAGTTCGCTAAAGAGATATTCGTAATTTATTATTTGAAGAACACACAATTTGCGTAAAACGTTTGGACAACTTTGAAAACTAGGTATGGATGGTGCAACTTAACAATGACAGCTCAAACCCTGGCTGCAAATGACCCAGGCTTGTTAAAATCTTACCTCCAGATTTATGTATTTTAGGGGGGGTTCACAGTTACTGCTTCAACACCTCACTTAATCTGGTGCAGAAAAAATGAATAATTCGTTACTCCCAGATACAACACAGTGTTTGGTTCATTAACTAAATTATAAATACGCTTTTGCTGTAAAACGTCTGTAACCAAAACAAATTTTAAAAAATTACCTTCCACTTTGTCTCTGACAACATTTGACCATTTGCTCATTTTCCTGTTCAGCAACTGCACTACTGGGTGCTAAATGAGCAGCAATTAAATGTGAAAAAGGATGTTCTTAGCGTAACGATGCACTCGTGGCATAGGATACCTTTCTCGATGATCAACGGTTCATAATTAGTTTATCCAATGGGATAATTTGAATAACCCCAGTTGGTTTCCTACACAACTTTCGCTTGCAGAACTTGTTCATCATGATACCTACGAATTTTATCACTCGACGCCTGGAATATGGCCTGAGCTGTGCATTTCGTCCTTTGTAAAATAAATTAATTTTACACTGCTTTTGAATAACTCTTCTTCAACCTTGTCATCAACACCTACAAGTTTGTCACTTCTTCATATTCGATAGTACACAATTAAACAAGAGATGTCAGAAATGTCCAATTGTTCTGTTTCGTCACTGACAGCTACCATTTTGAAGATTATTTTTTTCCTGGAAGACTGGAACCGGACTTCTTGAGCAAGAATTGAGGAGAGAAATTCCAAGTGACTTGGAAATATAACCAATAACTGTGAGAAAAAGATTTGTGCTCTCCAAAGAAGTCTCATAAGAAAAACGCTAAATATAAAATGGCCACATAAAATAAGGAATGAAGAGCGGTACTTTCCCATTTTTCTCCCACCAACAATAGATTTTTAAAATATTTCCTTCACCACAGAAGCTATTCCTCCACCAGCCTGTTTCGTTTTGCTCTTTTTGAGAAACCAGGTCGAAATGAGACTGTAGTTAAAAAAATAACTTGCACGTTCATTTATTCGAATGAAGTATAAATAACTTTCACGTTCTTGTTTTATGAAAACCATAGAAATATCGTCGTACAAGTCATAAGCTATAATGTAATCAGTTAACGAGTTAGTGTTGTCGTTCAGACATGGCTTTAAATATGTTGCAGCTTTCAGCAATCGTACACGACAAGGCTTCAAGTGTACTCTATCCACAACAGCGGGGAGTACTACACAACCCAAGAATGTGTTGCAATTGCACGAACCCCATGACTTTACAACCTCGAGATAAGGGTGATAGATGGCGATGCTCATCCCGCGGTTATCGGACAGAAGCAGTTTTAAGGAAGATACTTGGTTGGAAAACTTGAATTTGCCATTTAAAAAAGTCGTTTTGTTTATTTATTGTTGGACCAAGGAACAGACTAGCATTGATTTTTCCAAGCATTAATTGGAAATGAGCAAGAACAGTAAAGCAGATTGGAACAAGTGTGAGTGGATGTGGCGTCAAAAAAATAGAAACAATAATTTATTTGACACAATATTTCAAGACATTGTAACGCACTTCCTTCCAGCTTGAACACAATCGCTAAAAATCGAAAGATCGAAAGTAAAGAAATGGAGCGAAAAGATAAGAGAAAGAAGACTCAGATGGGTAGGACACATATTACGCCTGCCAGAAAAAAATCCGGCAAAACAGGCCCTTGCGGAGGCTCTGAAAACTACTAAGAAGCCAAGAGGCAGGCCGGATACCACCTGGATCTCAATGACTAATGCACAATTAGTAGAGAAAGGCCTGCCAAAAATTGGAGATGCAAAACTAGAACAACAAGCCAAAGACAGAATAAGGTGGAGGGAGATAACAAAAAACTGACGTTACAAACTCTTAAATATTGGATTTTAGCGCAATGTCGACAAACGACGAGAGGCGTATTTGATGATGATGATGATGATGATGATGATGATGATGAAAATGCCAAGTGAAAACTGCAATGTTTCCAACAAAGAGTGGGTAAAAGTAACTGGTGGCGAACAGATTATCCGATTTCAAAAACAGAACGCAGTCGTTAATAGCCAACTTATAATACCCAATTTATAATAATAGAGTGAACTAGTAGTTTTGATTTTCTTATCTCCTTTTGTTTTCTGGCAGTTTCCATTATACACAGGGAACCAACCACAGCATATGGCCAAGAATGAATTGGAGATTATTTTTTTGAAGTTCCAAAATTCTCTTTTAAATTGTTTTAAATGATTATACAGCTGTGTCTATTGCACAAATACAAGTTTAATTTTCACATCAAGTTAGCTCGTCCACTCGAGGAATCCCTTTGTCACAGCCAATAGGGTTCCTACAATTAGGGCTACCTACTTTCTGTTTCGTTATTCTGGGACACCTTAATACAACCTCCCCCCAAAAAAAACCCAACTCAATTTCCGGTTCACTCGAAACCTTGCTTCCACCTTTAAAAGGGGGTGGTCATTAACCCGACCCCAAAAAGCACAGAGAAAACAAATAACTGAAAAAATGCTTAAATCTCGCAACAAAGAGTTAACAATTTATTAGAAACATAGCTTTCAGATTAAGGATTAAGATGTTTAATTTTCAAAGATATATCGATCTTAATTTACGGAAATATAATAAATGAACTCTCAATAAGAAAAATATAAATGCTATGTTCTATTAATTTTTACAATTTTGACTGCAGTGTTGCAGTTTATGCCGATAAAAGGACTTCAAACAGCTGCAAAAAACTGCCTGTGATAATTGAAGATAATTTTCTATTTAACTTAAATCAAATAACAGCAACAGACAGACAATGATACAATTAAAAGAAACAGCACAGAACTTATCACTTGGAGCTCCTACTGAAACTGCAAGAACTGTTCCTGTGAAGATAAAAAAATTGTTTTAGTAAACAGTTGCCGCTGGGACAAGCTTTGGACTGCGCTTATTGCAGAGCTATCAGCAACTTCAGGGACAGAAGTGACCCAGCCCGGGGCACGGGACACGGGACACCAAAAGTCAATTCCAGGACTGTCCTGGCCATTTCGGGACGGTTGGCAAGGCTACCCACAACATCTAACACAGCGTGAAACTTTTTGTGCCCCAAAGAAACACCGTTTCTCTTCCCAGAAGCAGGCTCTTCTCAGGCCTTTCTCTCTCCTTAATTTTTACTGCAGTGTAAAACACAACATCTATTATGATACAATTTGTGGTTTTCTTGCCGGTAAAGCCGATATAAGGGGTTCTAGGCTCTATCACAATGAAAGATCAGACCCAAAACAAAGCTTTATATATTATATCTGCTATAATTTCCAATGTATAACCATATTATCATCCTCTATAGAACCTTTGAGATAGTTTCTTACTTTGGCTTATCACACGTTTAAAAAGATAAGCAGCTTCACTCAAGATCAGCCATCCTGGATGCTTAAAATGTCTGAGATTTTAGCCCTCAAGCTGCTTAAGACTTGCTTAAATATCAGCAGGCGGAAAAACAGGTATCAGCTCTCTCAAGTAACAGTAGTCCACAAAATTGCTTTGTTTATATGTAAACTAGGACCATGGTGAATTTTCATGCATTTATTCTTGCGTTCCTATCCATTCAGCTGCCTTATTATGATTTTTATCACTTTCTAAAATTGTTTTCCAATACGTTTCATTGTCGCTTAAAGGTGGTGGCTTATCAACTTCCATTTGTTTTTTTCCTAGTTCTCGGTAAAATACTTACTCCTTTTCTCAAATATATCTATTCTTTAAGCTGCAGACACGTTACGCCATTTACAAGTCAAGATGGAACCTGTTGTGGATTAAGAATTACATGGTTGAAGAGGGAACTGAGTGTGTGATGAGAAGAAGGAAATACATTAAGTAAGAAGTTTGGTATTATATCCTTCCCAGGGCACTTCCATTTACTGGACCTTCGCAAGGCGAGTTGTAACTCCTCAAGAGATACTTCACTCCATTGCTTCTCCTGTATGTCCTTGGGAGCTTCAGGTTCTACTTCTATCCATGGGATATCGAAGTTATAGATTTTGGGATACGATCAGATGTTTACCAAAACTGTTGGATTTCTTTCTTTGTAGGAGGCTCAGTTACTGAAATATTTGTTTTAACTGATTTCAGTAATAGAAGTTTTTAAAATTGTTTTAAAACATAAAATTGTCCTTGTAGAATCGACTCCTTTAATCAAAACGTCTGATTCTATCTCTTTTTGTATAAAGAATTCGTTAAATTTTTTCTATCATTTCATCCAAATGATTTACTCCAGTGATGCCAAGTTTAGCTTTTAACTTTCTAATTTTTGAATGTTTTATTGATGTGTCGTTTATTTTGATAGTTTTGCGAATTTTAGTATCCGATTTCAAGATATTAATTTGCTTCTTTAGTTTTTCCTGCCAAGCTGGTTTTTTACGGACATTTTCCTTAATGCTTTTTGTCTTTATACCAAAAAACTTAGTAGTCACACAAGCAGATGCAAATAGCAGCTCATTTAAGGATGTCAGACCTAATTTATTCTCGTTAATAATCTCCTTAACCGCCCTTTCTGCTTTTGCAATAACCCTCTGATATTTTCTAGAATTTCGTATCTTTGGTAATGAGTTTATTTCCATCATAGGAGTTTCTTTAACTTTAAGCCATTCAAATAACAACGTATTTTTCAGGGTAGCTCTTTTAGTTTCATTTACAACTACCTTTTCTGTTTGAATTATAGTTTCAGGAAGAAACCAACCATGGACAAACCCTGGACTGTTGTCGTTTTATCAATTCTGTTAGTAATATATTTAACTTTGTTAAATAGGCAAGCCAATGCAAACTACATTGATTAGTGAGGTTTGTAGCTGTATGTGTTCGGATGAAAAAATTAAAAGTTTCCATTATTATTATTATTATTATTATTATTATTATTATTGTTATTGTTATTATTATTTTAAAAATTCACTACAAGATCTCTTCAATTTCAACCTAAACTTTTTGTTAATAATGAAATTGTACCTCCTGTAGCCATGGGGGATGCCTTTAAGTATCTTGGATGTTACTTTTACTTTGAAATGACCAATCAGTCTCACAAATCCAAGCTTCTGTCTGTTTTACTAGATCTTCTCAAACAAATTGATTCCTTACCTATCCATCCAAAACACAAACTGCGTCTCTATAGTGAATTTGCCCTCCCAAAAGTTTCCTGGCAC
>RDPX01000078.1:272356-292629 GCA_003991215.1 Morbakka virulenta | reverse complement strand
AAACATTTCTCGACTGATGGTTTTAACGGTGGTAGCACAGATTTCAACTTCTTTAATGTAAACACGATTCTACAGGGTGCCTTAATATTAATTAAGGATCTTTCAAACTTTTCAGACAATTTTCCACGATATTGCAAGAAAATCAACTTTTCCTCGTCTTTTTCTTCTCCTTCGACATCATCATTACTAGAGCTCTCTGCCTGTTTACCATTTTCAACGATCTTACAGAGTGTGTTCGCAATAATTGGTTCGTGAGAACGCTGGTGGATACTGGTTCTTTTCTAATATCGACTTGGCCTTTTCAACACTTTCATGGAAATTTGACCAACTGCTGCAGGCACGATGAATTCGGTGAATCAACCCCGATACAACTGAGTTTTTGTACTTTTTGGGGGCAAGCGAATGAAAATTCATGGTAAGTCCCGTATCCGTAGATTTGGTGTACCAAGTTGATGATAGCTTTGTTCTACGGCGTACAATTTTCATGTCCAGAAATGGTAAACAATTATCACTTTCGCGTTCGATGGTAAATTTGAGAGAAGGGTGAAGATCATTAATTTCTCTCAATTTGGTGTCAGCATCACTTACATGGATCTCCCTTAGAATATCATCCATGTACCTTGCATGCAGTTTAGCTTCTCTTTTAACAATTCCATCGAACTTGCTCATCCATCCATTCGCAAGGAGAGGGGCCGGAGGGCTGTCCATAGCCAAACCATCCACCTGCCGGTAGTAGCCGTCTTGGGTCAGCATAATAACATTGCAACTACATATCGAAACAAGTTGCTTGAAGGTATCACGATCGACTGGTGGTATAGGATAATTCCCAGAGTAAAGTAAGTCCGTACAGTCATTTATAGCTTCATGTAACGGGAACATTTGTGTATAATGAGCTGACATCAAAACTTACTAAATCTTCGTTATCATTCAACTCCACATCTTTGAGACTGTCAGAAATAAGTTTTGTTGAAGAATTGATGTTACACTCCTTCACTACTGATAACCATTTAGCGACTTGATTGCCTATTTTATAATAGGCCGAGCCAGGCATGGACAGAACAGGTCAAGATTGTTGTAGATTTCAATGAGATCTCGAGTTGCATGAAACCACGTTTGCTTCCAGGGAAAACAGAGAATCAGCATCTGTTTTTGGTTGAAGCATGCTACCCGATTTAATTAACGTTTTAGTTTTCCGATCCAAATGTCGAATGTCAGATATGTTCCAGTTTATGATGTTATAGGGACACCAAGGCTATTGATTGCCTCCATTCAATCTGTTTTTTTCATTTCAATTCGGTCTTCAGGACTAATCCCAGTCTTCTGTAATATTCCTCATGGATCATGGCGACGTGGTTGATGCCGTCACTTTTACTTACTCCTACGTATCTGTACATTTCCCCGAGGTCTGATTCTCGGATTGTAGTATCTGGGTCAAGATATATAGATGACATTTCAGCTGGTCTTCTTTGCAAACGTATTGCCTTAGGACGTTTGTGGAGGCCAAAGTCCATGTAAATAGCATTGCTAAATTGTTTTACAGTGGTAAACCATGTAGTTGTTGATCATAACTTAAGGTCTTCTTCTTCCACTGGCTTGAATCCTATTTAGATGGGGTCGCCGGTGCGGATTCGCATTCGCCATTCCCTCCTGTCTTGTTTGTCCTCTTCAGTCGTACCAATCTCTTTCAGATCGTCCCGGATGTTGTCACGCCAACGCCTTTTCGGTCTCCCCCGTTTCCTCTTTCCAATTACTAGACTGTCCATTCGTTTGCCAACATAACTGTCTTCCCTCCAGCACAAGTGACCCAACCAACGCAGTCTCGCTTCCCTTAACTTTTTGCCCAACTCTGTTACTCCCAACCTTGATCTAATCCCCTCGTTTCTGACACAGTCCAATCTTGTCACTCCCAACGAGAATCGCAGCATCTTCATCTCTGCCACCTCCATCTTCCTTTCCTGGGTCTTCGTCATAGCCACCGCTTCCATCCCATAGGGTAATGCTGGTCGTACTATCATTCTGTACATCTTTCCCTTGAGTTTCTTCGGTACTTTCCTGTCGCATAGAACCCCCGGTAATCTTCCTCCAGCTGTTCCAGCCGTTTTGAATACGCTTCTCGGTATTTCCTCTCGCTTGCGCCATCTGCTTGCACGGTTGAGCCGAGGTACTTGAACGCTGTCGCTCTTGGAACGTCTTCACCCTGTAGTTTGATGGTCTCATTGCCTTCATCGGCCGTGCACAGATACTCAGTCTTCTTCCTGCTAACCTTCATTCCTCTCACTTCTAACGCCTCTCGCCACTGCTCTAGCTCTTCTTCTGCTTCCAGCTTCGTTTCCGTGCACGAAACTACATCATCAGCGAACATCATGTCCCAAGGACTCTCTCGTCTCACTCCTTCTGTCAGACAGTCCATAATGATGATGAAAAGAAGCGGACTCAATGCCGATCCTTGGTGAAGGCCCACCGTGACAGCAAAAGGTTCGCCCATTCCATCAGCACCTCTAACCTGTGTTTGGCTGCCCTCGTACATATCCTGAATGAGCCTGACGTAGCTTTCTGTGACGCCCCTCAGCCGCAGACAGTTCCATACTTCCTCTCTCGGTACCCGATCGTATGCCTTTTCCAGATCGATGAAGACGCAATGTAGAGGCAGCTGTCCTTCTCTATACTTCTCCATAAGCTGTCGAAGAGCGAAGATAGCGTCCGTGGTGCTTTTGCCAGGCATAAATCCGAACTGCTCCTCTCCGATGTCTACCATATCTCTCAACCTCCCTTCAACTACCCTCTCCCAGATCTTCATGGTGTGTGAGGTCAATTTTATGCCTCGGTAGTTACCGCAGTCTTGGACATCGCCTTTCTCCTTGTAAAGCGGAACCAATATGCTGCTTCTCCAGTCGTCCGGCATTTTGTTCGTTTGAACAATGTCGTTGAAATGGTTGACCAAGAAACTTATCCCCGTCTCTCCTAGGCACTTCCACGCTTCCGCTGGGATACCATCAGGTCCAACAGCTTTTCCGCGCTTCATTTTTCCAAGAGCTTGGATAACTTCCTGTCTGGTGACGGGCTGGATTCCTGCATCTGGAATTGGTTCCACAAATCTAGGTGTCCGATCGTTCTCAACGTTCAGCAGTTCTTCAAAGTACTCTCTCCATCGCTTCCTGATGTCGCTGTCCTCTGTTAACGTCCTTCCCTCTCGGTCTTTGATGAGTTTCGCCTGCAACACGTCTGCTGAATTCTTGTTCTTGATCTTCGCTATTCGGATCGCTTTTCTTAGACCATCCTGACCGTCCAAACTGTCGTACAAATCCTTGTATGCTCTAGATTTTGCCTTCGCGACTTCACGTTTTGCCGTCTTGTTCGCTTCTTTGTAAGCCTGGATACTTTCTTCCGTCCTCTCTAGGTCTCTCGCCTTCTTCTTATCCTTCTTCTGGGCAATCGCCTCCTGGACCTCTGCATCCCACCACCACGTTTCTCGATTCTCCTTTGCCTTGCCTGATGTTTGGCCTAAGGTCTCCTTTGCTACGTCCCTCACCGCTTTACTCATGACCTGCCAAGTCGGTTCGCTACCCTGAATCCGCTGTTTCACCTTCTCCGCAAACTCTTCCCTGAGTGCTTCATCATCCAGCTTCCACCATCTGGTTCTCCGGGTCGCTGCTCTCTTCGCTTGCTGTTTGCCCTTTACCGTCGCTTTGCAGATGACCGGTTTGTGCTGCTTGGCTACACACTCTCCTGGGAATACCTTACAGTCGGCCACATGTTTCAACATCGTCCTCCTGCATAACACGTAGTCAACCTGCGTGTTGTTTCCGCCACTCGTGTACGTGACCCGCTGTGACGTGCGCTTTTCGAAAAACGTGTTGATGATTGCCATGCCAACTGCTCCTGCCATGTTGGTAATCCGCTCGCCTTGCTCATTCGCCACACCGTAACCATGTCTGCCCATAAACGCCTCCTTTCCGGTGTTGTCTCCACCAACATGTCCATTTAGGTCTCCACCAATCCACATCTGCTCCGTTTCCGGTATTCTCGTAGCACTCTCTTCCAGCTGGATCCAAAAGTCCTCCTTTTCCTGCTCGTCGCATCCAACTTGGGTCGCATACACACTCGCGATGTTCACCACAACCTTTCCGAGGGCCAACTTAATCCAGATTTGTCTGTCCGACTTTCTTTCAACCGATAGAACGCTCTTCTTCAGATCAGGGTCTAACACAATTCCAACTCCGTTTCGCTTTGCATCCGTTCCGTAGTAGAAGAGCTTGTATCCGTCTCCCAGTTTTCGTGCCTTCTCCCCTTTCCACTTCTTTTCCTGAACACATAGCACGTTGATTCTCCTCCTTCGCATCATGTCCACAATCTCCATTCCTTTCCCGGTCATTGTGCCAACGTTCAAAGTCCCAATCACTAACTCTTGCTCCTTCTTTTCCCTCCTCATTCGCCTTCGCTGAGATAGCTTCTTTAGCCACACTCGCTCTTCGTGCGGTAGCCGTAACCCTCTTCTTACAGCCTCACGGCGATTAGACTGCGCGTGGTTTGAAGCGGAGTACGCTCTATCCGTATTCTTCTGCTCTGTGTGAATCCGCATCACTGCAGTTTGGCAAAGTTTTTACGGCCGGATGCCCTTTCTGCCACCAACGAGATGTATCAATTGAGTCACTTCTGCTTGCGAGGTGCAGACAGACGAGACCGTAACAGAGGAAACCGGGTGCTTCGCTCGACGAATCGGTTGCTTGACACCACGCGTGAAGGTTCATCTCGATCTTCCTCCTCGTAGCTTAAGGTTATCCATATAAAAAAAGACGTTTATTAGTTTTCTCATAAATCGTAGTGAGTTCGTTATTTTATGGGATTTAAGAACTGCCAAAAAGGACTGGAGAAAGCGAGTTTCCTTGAAAAATACCATGCTTTAAGTTGTAAAAGTGTGATTTAGAAGTGCGTGTTTCATGACAAAAAAAAAGAAAACTTTTCCATTTTGACATGGTCTTTTTTTAACAAAGTTAATTACAACAGGAGAAATGATATATAATCCAATCATACAGAATAATATCAAAAGCTTTACGATAACCTATGCAGGCAGTACTTACGTTTTTACTCCTTTTCGAGCAGTCTTTAAGGATTATTTTGTAGACAAGCAGCTGATACATGAAATCATATGAATTTCTTTTAAAGCCTTTCTGTACTTGTGGCAGAACATAGTTATCGACAAAAGCATTTTACATCGTACCAGTGATTATAGAGGTTATTATTTTGTAAGTTGTAGTAAGGAGATGTTATGTAGTCTCCAGAAGGTTGTTATGCCAGGGTGGGAACAGACCTGAGAAGCTCCTAGAAATGCCCTATTATGGCAAGCGTCTCAAATAGCCTCTGACAACCAAAGTCCAACTCCTGGCCTTCTCGTGGCGGAGATGTTATGGAACAGACAAGGAGAAGGGGCGAAGGCGAGTTACTGGCACCTTAAAACCAGTTTTCTCACTATATTAGGTAGACGGGGCTCTAAAGTCTTGGCAGGCAACCTGTCTAGGAGAAGAGCAAACTCTTATTTCAAACTAGCAAATGGAAATCTAGAAGTGTCTGTACGGAATCCGTCGGCTCCCTGGTTAAGATGGCCTCTGTGTCTGTGGATAATCTGCGACAAGCTATTCTTAAACTTCATCAGGTATACCATGAGAACGTTCCTGATCATAACAGATTTTTAAAAAACACTAAAATGAACACACAATCAAATAATATCCGACCCATAATCCGGGTGAATCAGGGGTGCAATAGTAATCTGCCCGAAGGTTCCCCAAGTGCAACAAACATTGGCACATGGAATGTGGGAACATTATTTCAAGAAGGAAAACTAGAAAACCTGTTAAGAGAAACCTCAAGACTAAAGATAAACATTTTAGGAGTGTCCGAAACCCACTGGGGTTCTGAGGTACCAGAAGCATTTGAAGAAAACCACTATGTAATAATTCAATCGTCCAGGAAAGATGGAGTCCACAGACAAGGTGTTGCAATTATTATGACTAAAATGTTTGCAAACTTTCTTGTCAATTAAAGTATTATATCAGAAAGAATTTTAAGTATTGAAGTTAATACAGCAAATGGACCAATGACCATATTCCAGATATATGCTCCTGATAGCTCGTTTAATGACTCTGATGTTAAATTATTTTACGAATTGCTACAAAATGAACTTAATAAAGTTCCATCCAAAAATAGTTATTAATTTTAGGCGATTTTAACGCAAAAGTTGGCAAACACTACAATGATGACTCGCCATCAGTTTCTGGAAAGTTTAGCATTGGTACGTTAAATGATAGAGGTTACCGCTTATTACAATTTTGTGCTATTAACAATTTAGTAGTCACCAACACACTCTATAAACACAAAAAATCAAGTTTAGTTACATGGATGTCTCCTGATGGTAAGACCAAAAACCAAATAGACTACATCATCACTCAAAAAAGCAACCTAAAATTAATAAACAATTGTAGAGTAATTCTGCTGATGTTGGCTCAGACCATTCGCTGCTAATGGCCAGAGTGTTGATGCCAGTCAAGAAGAAAATACTTTAAAAAGCTATTGTTAGACGTTTTGATGTTGATAAACTGACCGTTATTAGGTTTGAACCTTTATTAGGTATTACAGAGGACATAGACCAGCTATATGATTCTTTTGTAAAAGTAACAAATGAAACAACAAAAGAAACTGTTGGTTACAGGAAAAGAAAAACTGTAGCACAAATTGAACTCTGTGAAAAAGGAAGAACTGCAAGCAAAGAGATGTTGAGTGTGTCACGAAACCAGATATAAACAAACAGAAATACACTCTGTGTTTATCTCTAACAACTTTGAAATTGCAATGACTATCTTGGAAACATAACAAGCATAAGGTCCTAACCTATCTGGATATAAGTTTCCTTCGGCGTCTTCAATGCGTCTTTTCTCAGATTACCACTCTAACTGATTTTAGTAAAAATACGACTTGTATATATACGGTAAGAAAATCTAAAATTAATAATACTCCAACGTAAGAATAATTAATGGATCACCACTAAACAACAGGGCTAAACTGAGAAATACTCCTACATAAACAAATGTAAACACAACTTACGTTAATTGTGTGGGAAAGTTATGAGTAACCCTAAGCTACACCTAAATAATGCTATGGGAAAATTCCGGACCTACTTAGAGAAAACGATGCGAAAATCCCAAGTATGCAAAACTGTCGACTATGACGTAAGAACACTGTTGTGCATCAGCTATCTGAATGCACAAGGAAACAAAGAAGAAAACCTAATGATGAATGGGCTGAGAGGTACCTATCTAAAAAGGGCCTAACAACTAAAAATCGTGGCACACCTCCCACCTAAGATTAATTATATTACTGAAAGTAAAATACCCTATTAATCGTACTCTAAAAAATCCAAAAGTCTAGAACGTTTATATTCGAGTCATTAGTCCAGTTCACTTTCTCGCGTTGAATTCTTCTATAAGAACATCGGGAACAAACTCCGGATCAACCCATTGAGTATGTCCGTCATTAAACTCAACGAAATAGCGTGTAACCAGTCTTTGACCAGGAAGTCTTGAACGCAACTTGTCGTGTACCTTCACGATATCTTCGGGTCTGCCATCGATGTCTCGAGCCAACTTGATCTGCTCCATGTTTACTCGTCTTATACTCCGTTTCTTCTTTTCTGGCATCAGTATCTCGACGTTGTTCTCTCCGATGACTTTTGTGACTTCATACGGTCCAATCCACGGTTGATGAAACTTCTTAGAGGTACCTCTTTTCACGATAAAATCACGAAGCCAAACCTTGTCTCCAACTTTAACATCGAGCTCTTTGATATCCTGATCATGATACTTCTTTTGTCGTTGCTGCTCTTTACGTACTAGTTCTTTCACAAGGGCGTAGGCTTGCTGTCGCTCATTCTGCATAGTTTTCAGGTAATCTTCCGTGTACAAACGTGTAGGGGGCTTCATGTCCAAGGGAGAGTTTACTTCTCGGCCATACATCAAGAAGGCTGGCGTATGCATCGTCACTGAATGGGGTGTGGTTCTGAAAGCAAACGTCACTGAGTCGAGATAGTCGTCCCACGTTGCCGGTTTCTTGGATGCATATATCTTTACTGCATTGAAAAGAGTTCCGTTTAGTTTCTCGTTGAGACCATTTGAGGATGGTCGAAACGCACACGTGAAAATTTTCTTCACCCCGATTTGCTGACACAACGACTTCACCAATTTGGACGTAAACTGACTGCCTCTGTCTGAGAGTAGTTCTTCTGGGCAACCATAGCAATGAATGAAATCACGGAGTAGGCGGTCTACGGTTTCTGCTTCTGTGTCTTCTACAGCGTACACAACAGGCCATCTCGTAAAATGGTCGACTAACACCAAAGCATACTGGTTCCCTTTATCTGACTTTGGCAAAGGTCCAACGAAATCCATGGCAACTATCTGGAGGGGCCTTTCTGCCACAATCGATTTCAGAGGGGTCTTCGTAGCTGGCTTTGTAGACTTGAATCGTGCACAATCTTTGCAATGCCTGATGTGGCGTTTTATATCCGATTTCATCGTTGGCCAAAAGTACGACATCTGTATCTTCCTATACATTCTGAAAAATCCCGAATGAGCTGAGAGGGGGTTTTCATGGAGTTTCACTAGCAATTGTCCAATCATGACTTTCGGAACGACGAACTGCTTTCTGACCAACCCTGTTTTGCCTTGAAACGTACGGTAGACACAACCGTCATCTGCAATGAAATGCTTGTCCTTTTCCCTTTCGAATTTAGCAGCCAGGTTCTTATCCACAGGTTTTACATTGTCAGAGAGAAATCTGATCCACTGTCCAGTGTAATGATCTTCCTTCTGCATCTGGCTGAATTCTTTCAACGCGATTTCCAACAGACTACTTTCTTCCTCTTCAGGGTACCTTGACAGGGTATCTGCATTGGAGTGGAGTCTGCCAGGACGGTGAACCACATCGAAATCATACGACTGAATCTCGCTGATCCAACGGGCAAAAAGGTTATTTGGGGCATTCATCGTCTTCAGCCACTTTAAGGGTCTGTGGTCGGTTACAACTGTAAAATGGCGGCCATAAAGATACGGATAAAAATGTTTTAAGCTCCATACAATACCTAATGCTTCTTTTTGAAGGACAGCATACTTGAGCTCTGAGGATTTCAGTAAACGACTGGCGTAGGCGACAACTACCTCTCCATCGTCCGTGTCTTGAGCGAGCACAGAACCGATTCCATAATCACAAGCATCTGCATACAGCTTAAATGGCAGTTTAAAATCTGGACATCTGAGGATTGGGGCTGTTGCTAAGCACGACTTCAGGTCTTTAAAGGACTTCTGCGCTTCTTCTGTCCATCTGAAAATTCTCTTTTTCTTCGTGAGGTCTGCAAGGGCTTTCGAACGTCTGGCAAAGTCTTCAATAAACCTTCTGTAGTATGACGTTAGGCCAAGGAAGCTTCTGACATCAGTGGCATTCTTGGGAACTGGAAAGTTACTCACAGAGTCGATCTTGGCAGGGTCCACTGTTACGCCTTTTCCAGAGATGATATGGCCAAGGAACTTCACAGATGTCTTCATCCAATGACACTTTGAGGGCTTTAGAGTTAGGCCAGCTTTTCCGATTCTTTCGAGCACGAGATCCAACCTTCGCAAGTGTTCCTCCTCCGTGGGCGCAAAAACTATGATGTCATCAAGATACACGAGACAGTGAGTCCAGTGGAGTCCGGATAGTACTAAATCCATCAGTCGCTGAAAGGTAGCTGGGGCGTTGGCGAGGCCAAAAGGCATTACACGAAATTCCCAGTGTCCATGGTGAGTCGCAAATGCAGTCTTTTCCATGTCAGAGGCTCTCATCGGAATCTGCCAAAAACCAGATTGAAGGTCAAGGGTAGAATACC
Organism: Morbakka virulenta; assembly: GCA_003991215.1. Taxonomy (NCBI): domain Eukaryota; kingdom Metazoa; phylum Cnidaria; class Cubozoa; order Carybdeida; family Carukiidae; genus Morbakka; species Morbakka virulenta. Next base: position 282,722 of record RDPX01000078.1, on the reverse strand, counting down.
AGGCTGCATTTCCAAGGGCGTCTAGGGTTTCATCGATTCGAGGGAGAGGGTAGGCATCTTTCTTTGTCGTGGCATTCAGTCGCCGGTAGTCCACACAGAATCTGAATTCACCGTTGGGCTTCTCCAGGAGTAGAACTGGACTGCTCCAAGGACTGGCTGATGGCTGGATGACGTTGGAAAGAAGCATCTTCTGCACCTCTTTGGCAATTTGTTGTCGCTTTGTCTCTGGCACACGGTATGGTCGCTGTCTGACAGGTTGAGCCTCTTGCACATCGATGGGATGCTCTACAAGACAGGTTGTTCCCAACTGATCAGTCTTCGGCCAAACGTGATGTTTTTTCAGGACTTGGACAAGGCTAACTTGCTGCTCTTCTGAAAGGTGGCTGAGGTTCAGGTCATTTATGGGCAATGAGCATGTGTCATCATCAGCTTGATCTTCTTTAACAGAGTTCACTTCAGATACAAATGGCTGCAAATGCACAAGCTTAGTACCAGGCTGTAAGGTAATTTCACTACGAGTGGTGTTAACCAACTCGATTAAAACATAATTATTCGAATCGACTTCTGTTACAACAGGGGCAACCATAACACGTTCATCAGTCTTAACTAACTGCCGTTCCCCAAACAAAGCCATACCACAATGATTCCCTAATAATTTTGCTCTAACACGTAAAGGTGTCCCTACAGGTATATTAATTACTGACCCTAAAACAGCAACACATTCAGATGGTAAATTCTCAAACGAGACATCAACGCAACCTATTCTAACCTTCTTACCACCATAATCAATAATAACATTTTCCTTTCTTAAAAATTCATCACCAAGCAATAAATCAAATTTAAATTGTTCAACAATTATAACAGGCAAATCAACCTTAGTATTCCCAATTTCAAACCATACTTGACCCTTACCAACAATATTTAATGCTTTACCCCCGGCTCCAACTAAACATATACGACAATCAACAATTTCATTTCCCAAATTAACTTTCTTCCAAAAATCAAAATCAATCAATGAATATCTTGCTCCAGTATCGAGAAAAATATCTGAGTCAACATTATTTACAAGGCCTCTTACCCAAACACCTTCTTTTGCAAGTCTTGAGGCCAACGAACAATTCAAATCCATGGAGATTTCTTGCGTTTCAGGAAAAGTGGAAATCCCCTCTTTGGCTTTTCCAATGCTCTGGCATCAGGACTGCTGGTTTCGATTCCGGAAGCTTGCATCCTCTGCGATCCGGTTTGCTCGGCCCTGGCTCTGTGACTGGTATTGCGGCTGGTTCTGGCTGGGATCCTGACTCTGATTCTGCTGTCGGTTTCGGTTTGGATTCTGGGGGCAGTTTCGCTTGACATGGGCTGGTTGGCTGCACTGAAAGCAAACTCCTCTCCCACGTGATCTTTGGGGGGTGTTCTGCTGCTGGGCTGCCAAATTCTGAACAGCGGACGTTAAGCTCTGGATAGCTTTCCAAATCTCGTCGTTGCTCCTTGCTCGGTCTTCGTTAAATCGTTGGATCGTGGCCATGACATCCTCGGTAATTTCGTTCGTCCGCGATCTTCTTCCTATGGAGTTCAGGTAAACTTCCCGTCTTTCTGCCGCGGTTATCGCCTCTTGAAACGTGTGCGGGCATTTCTCCCAAACGGTTTCTTTGATGTCTGGTCGCAGGCCTTTGATGAACTGCTCACAAGCGATGCGGTCTCTTCGTTCTCTATCGTCCAAGCCGTCGTGTCCCTTGACAACCAAAGAGTCGATACGCTCCGCAAAATCCATCACTGACTCCCTCAGTCCTTGGGTGGTTTCTTGTAATTTCTGTCTGGCCAAGAAACGTTTTTCCGCAGTGTTGAACTGGTCTTCCAAAGCTTCTTTCAGTTGCTCTAAATGCAAACCCTGCCTTGCTTCTTCAGAGATCTTCCAAAAAGCTCTTGCCGCGCGGCCACTCAGATACGCCGGTAATATCTGCAGTTGGTGTTCATCTGTCCACCTATTGGCTCTTGCAGCGACATCCCATTTTATTAGCCACTCTGTTATGTCCTCCGTTTCTTTTCCCGAGAAGGTCTTTATATCTACGATAGTCCTTCTTGGCCTGGGTGCTGGTACTGGTCTCTCGGGACCCACTTCCACAGCGTCAGCTTCGTTTCCATTTCTATGTGTCATTCTCGTTTTCTTGATCCGTTGAAACGTTGATTTCAAATCAATATCCCACCTCTGTCACCAAAAAGTTGTCACGAAACCAGATATAAACAAACAGAAATACACTCTGTGTTTATCTCTAACAACTTTGAAATTGCAATGACTATCTTGGAAACATAACAAGCATAAGGCCCTAACCTATCTGGATATAAGTTCCCTTCGGCGTCTTCAATGCGTCTTTTCTCAGATTACCACTCTAACTGATTTTAGTAAAAATACGACTTGTATATATACGGTAAGAAAATCTAAAATTAATAATACTCCAACGTAAGAATAATTAATGGATCACCACTAAACAACAGGGCTAAACTGAGAAATACTCCTACATAAACAAATGTAAACACAACTTACGTTAATTGTGTGGGAAAGTTATGAGTAACCCTAAGCTACACCTAAATAATGCTATGGGAAAATTCCGGACCTACTTAGAGAAAACGATGCGAAAATCCCAAGTATGCAAAACTGTCGACTATGACGTAAGAACACTGTTGTGCATCAGCTATCTGAATGCACAAGGAAACAAAGAAGAAAACCTAATGATGAATGGGCTGAGAGGTACCTATCTAAAAAGGGCCTAACAACTAAAAATCGTGGCAAGTGATCCACACAAAAACTCTAAAAGGGAAGCTTACAGAAAACTTAATAAACAAGTTAAAAAATCAGTTAAAAATTTAAAGAGAAAATCATTTGAAAACAAAATCAATAAGATTGAAGAAGGATACCGAAATCACAATAGCCACAATCTGTTTAATACTGTACGATCTCTAGAAGATAAACCAAAGAAATCCTTATCTGTATTAAAAAATGATAACGGTGATAAGGTTGTCCAAATTGATCAAGTTCTCACACTATGGAATCAACATTTTCATAGACACCTTAACACTGCTTTTCTTCGTGATGAGAATGTAGTTGATGATCTTGAAGTAGGCTACAACAATGAATTACCTGAGGAAGAAATAAGCAAGGAAGAAGTTCGATCTGCCATTCGAAAGATGAAAAATCGAAAAACACCTGGTGCTGACCAGATTACAACAGAAGTTATCAAGGCAGGACGTGAGATAATGGTAGAAATGCTACACAAAATCTTCAACCTAATCTTGAAATCCGAAAAAACGCCATCTCAATTTTCAAAAATGATTATATCCCCCATTTTTAAAAAAGGTGACAGATTATTAAGGGAGAATTATAAAGCCATTTAACTATTGTCAATACCAGGAAAAGTATTTTTAAGAATACTCATGGAACGAATGAAAGAAAAGATTGACAATAAGCTTCGTGAATGCCAATATGGTTTTCGACCCGGAAGAGGAACAATTGATGCAATTTCTATCGTTTGGCAGATAATAGAAAAAGCCAAAGAAAAAAAAGTACTATTACACTTTCATTTTATCGATTTTAAATCTGCTTTTGATATAGTATGGAGAAATGCCCTGTGGAAAGTAGTAAAAGCAATTGGAGTGAGTTGAAAGACAATCTTCTTCTTCTTCTTCTTCTTTCGGCTTCTCCCATTAGGGGTCGCCACAGCGGACCAGTCTCCTCCACCTCTGCCTGTCCTGGATGTCGCTCACAGACAGTCCCTTCTCCTTCATGTCCTCATTTACCGAGTCCGAGAACCTCCTTTTTGGTCTCCCTCGTCTCCTCTTTCCAGGTGGAGCCATGTTCATCACCTGCCTGCCCGCATACTGTTCATCCCTCCTCATAACATGTCCAAACCACCTACGTCTTGCTTCTCTGATCTTCTCTCCTAGTTTTGCCACTCCTAGCGTGTCTCGCACTTGATAATTCCTCACTCTATCCTTCCTAGTTTTCCCAATGGAAAATCTCAACATTTTCATTTCATTCACCTCCAATTTGTTTTCCTGCTTCTTAGTGAAAGGTAATGTCTCAATTCCATACATCATTCCAGGTCGTACCACTGTCCTGTGTACCTTTCCCTTGACCTCTGTAGGCATGTACTTGTCGCACAACACCCCTGTTACTTTGTGCCAACTGTTCCACCTCGTCTACACCCTCTTCTGCACTTCTCGATCGCAGTCTCCATTGCTTTCTAAAGTAGAGCCCAGGTACTTGAATCCGTCAACCTTGTTCACTTCCTCCCCATCCATGGTGATCTTAGTCTGTACTTCCTTATCATTCAGGACCAGAAACTCAGTCTTTGCTCTGCTGACTCTTAAGCCTCTCCTTTCAAGCGCGTCCCTCCATTTCTCCAGTTCACATTCAGCTTCCTGCTTGGTACTACAACATAGCACGACATCATCGGCAAACATCATTGACCAAGGCGCTTCTTTCCTTACTTCCACTGTGAGGTTGTCAATGATAATGGCGAAAAGGAAGGGGCTGAGTGTAGAACCCTGATGCAATCCTACTCCCACTCTGAAAGCTGCTGTCGTTCCCATTTGGCAGCTAACCTCAGTCTCACAGTCGGAGTACATATCCTGTACAGCTTTGATGTAGATCTCTGGCACTCCTGCAGCTCGCATGCAGTACCATACTTCCTCTCTAGGTATCCTATCATAGGCTTTCTCAAGGTCTATGAAAACACAGACCAGCTGTTGTTGTCCTTCTCTATACTTTTCAAGGAGAATTCTGAGTGCAAATATGGCATCTGTGGTGCTTTTGCCTGGCATAAAGCCAAATTGCTCATCGCTGATGGTGACAATCTCACGGAGCCTTGCCTCAATCACTCTCTCCCATAGCTTCATGGCGTGGCTCATGAGTTTGATCCCGCGGTAGTTCCCACAACTTTGTGCATCGCCCTTTTCCTTGTAGATTGGGATAAGGGTACTTTTTCTCCACTCTTTTGGCATTGGTTCACCCCTGAGGATCTTGTTAAAAAGGTGGGTCAGAAAATCCAATCCAGTCTCACCCATCGCAAGCCATGCCTCTACCGGTATGTTATCTGGGCCAACTGCCTTCCCTTTTTTCATCTTCTTAATGAATTTACTTACTTCCGCTTTACTGATTTCTTGGACCTCACTTCCATTGACGGTCTGTTCATCTGCTCTTCTTTCCCTAGGGTTTTTCACATTCATCAGGTCTTCAAAATAATTCTTCCACCTTGCCAGGATGTCATTCTTGCTTGTCAAGATTCTGTCATTCTCATCTCTTATCATCGTTACATGCTGCACATCTTTACTGGCTTTATCCCTCTGTCTTGCCAGTCTATACACTTTATTCTCTGAGTTCGTCTCCTGGAGAGATTTGTAGAGCCCCCGATACACATCCTCCTTTGCCTTCGCCACCGCTTTTTTGGCCAACTTCTTACTCTCGTCATATCGCTGTCTGCTTTCCTCATCTTTGGTTTTATACCACTCGTTCAGTGCATGCTTTTTCTTGGTTATGGCACTCTGCACGTCTTCGTTCCACCACCAGCTATCCAAGTCTTTCTTTCTACGCCCCGATGACATTCCCAACACACTTCTTGCTGCCTCTCTCATAGCTTTCGACATTGTCTCCCATGAAACCTCTGTAGCATTGCCAGGTATTCTTGTCAGCACCATCTTGCAGAAGTCGGCACTATACTCCGGTTCTTTCAATTTCCACCATCTAGTCTGAGGCTCACACTTCTCTGTCTGGTGGTGTTTGCTACACAAGGTTATGTCCCCAATCACCACTCGATGTTGCTTAGCCACTGACTCTCCAGGTATTGCCTTGCAGTCTCTCACATCCTTGAGCGAGTTTCTTCTACACATGATGTAGTCAATCTGAGTTCTCCTTCCACCACTTTCGTAAGTTACCAGATGGTTTTCCTTCTTGTTAAAGTATGTGTTGACCACTATCAAGCCAGTGCTGAGGGCAAAATCCACAATTCTCTGTCCTTCCTCATTCCTGGGTCCATAACCATAATTTCCCATCACAAGCTCATCTCCATCGTTGCCTTTACCAACATGCCCATTCAGGTCACCCCCGATGATGATACGTTCGGTGCTTGGCAGGCCATTTACTAGATCCTCCAATTCATTCCAGAAATTCTCCTTCTGTTCTTGCTCACACCCAACCTGTGGTGCGTATGCGCTGATGACATTCACAATGTCCTTTGCTAGGTCAATCTTCATAGCAATCAGCCTGTCTGACTTCCTGGTGACTTCCAGCACAGAGCTGGTAAACTCCTGCCGCAATATCACCCCCACCCCATTCATGCCCTTCTCCTTTCCACAGTAGTATAGCTTGAAACCCTCGCCTTGCTGCCTGTCCATCTCGTTTCCTGCACGCATAGGATGTCCAGTTTCCTCCTGACCATCATATCTGTGATCTCCCGGCTCTTTGCTGTCATAGTTCCCACATTTAGAGTCCCAAATCTCATCTTCTTTTTCTTCCACCTTCTACCTTCTCTCTTCCTTTTGACACGCTATCCTCCTCTTTTTCTCCTGCGACCCGCAGTAGCATATTTTCCATTTCCATCCTGAGGGTCATCGATGGCAATGACGGCCGTTGTTGACCCGTGCAAAGACAATCAATATCATAAAATATATGTATGATAACACTAAATGCACTGTTATGATTGATAGTAAGCTAACGGAATGGTTCAGAGTCGAGGTTGGCGTCAGACAAGGATGTATTTTGTCACCAACACTTTTTAATGTTTTTTTGGAATTTGTAATGGACGGCATTGCAAGTGTTAGCCAATTTCATCTCGACAGAGAGGTATCATGTGACATTAGATATGCTGATGATACTACATTAATATCAGTCATTTTTGAAAAATTGCAGCTTTCTACCCAAGAACTAGAGAATGCATGCTCCAAATGGGGCCTAAAGATAAACACAGAAAAATGTAAAGTGATGACTAATGAGACCGACCAAGAAATTAAGATTTATGGTGACCCCGTTGAAAATGTTAACGACTTTATCTTTCTTGGGTCTTTAGTACCAGATGTATCCAGTGATGTAAAACGCAGAATTGCTTTGGCTTGCACTGCTTTTGGCAGATTGAAGAAAAATGTTTGAAACAGGAAAGACTTATCTTATCAAGTCGAACTGAGGTTATATAATGCTCTTATTGTCCCGATAGCCACCTATGCTGCCGAAACATGGACTCTAAAAACAGAAGATGAGCAAAAGTTAACTGTCTTCGAAAATGATTGCCTTATCTCTCTTATCTACCCCAGGATACCTCCATTTCTAAGATTTTTCCAACGCATTGCATAATTCTTTTAGAGTAATAGCTTCCCATCCTTGTCGAGATATCTGTCACAGAGAATCGATCTATTTCTTTATCTCAGCTTCCACTTAGGTATCTTATTTAAATGCTTTCTATTCTCCTTGCTTTTCCCCTTGTTTTAGAGTAACATCTATGTGCTTTACCTGGCGCGTAGATTAGATGGTTTATCATCACTAGATTGGCTTCAACTTTTCTGATCTTCTTTAAGTCAACGTTGTAAAGTTTTATCATAATGTTTGTTTTGGAATTACATGTTAACTTAGGTAAAGGGTTCATTCGTCAAATGCAGTTTGCTCTGTGATATCAAGTTCAAGTATTATGTCCTCACGGGTAGCATAGACTTTATCCCTGTTATTTTCATGGAAGTCATCACCTCGTGCTCTTTCCAGTTTCCCTCTCATTGGTTAACCCCCTCCCCTACTTTTCCATCACGATGTTGCCTTAATCTTTGATTTTTGTTTTCAATTTCACTAGTGGTCGAGTTTACTAGTCTAAAGATAAAATCAGTTGATTTCCGGCTATGTCAACATTTCTAATTTCAGTGCATGTTAACTCAATCTGTGCATCATTAAACCTTTTTTTGAAAAGAATATTTCGGGATTCATTGGATAGTTTATTAACATCAATATTAACCCTAACATTGTTTCCAACTATTTATCTCCCTTCCGAGTATGTATGTTCTGTCACATTTCTTCAAATATGTATTTTAAGGACTATAAAAACTCTTAAAACATTTTTATATTCCTCTGATAAGCAATTATTTCTAGTTTCCTTTGTTTTAGCGGGTTCAGTGATTAGAGTTTTTCCGGTTCTAATCACCTGGCAGACCATTTACTAAGAACCTTGTTCGAGTAGTAGATTTTTCGACCTTGGGGCTGGTTTCTCCCTGAGGGTCACGACTCTTGGTGACCGACACGATGGCCGATGTAACGTGAACTTAAGGTTCCACAACCACCAGTGATTTTTTCATGACACCATCATTAGAAAAGTTTATCTTAAAAGACAAGGTCAGATTCATGGTTTGAAATCAGAGCTTTCATCCTCCTCGGTGGACTGCCAACCAAGGTTAATGAGCTCTACCTACCCAAGTCTAAAAGATACTACACCTTCCTTACAAAAAAAGAGTTAATGATTGCCAAGAAAAATCATACCTGCATTATGCGGCAGAACTCTCCCGTTGCCAGTGGTTTGAAACTTTCTTCTTCATCAAATGTTCACCTTTGGTCTTGTACTCACCATATTTCGCAATACCCTTTCAGCCACAACCATAACGGAGCTTTCTTTGTTACAAATTCAATCTCTTTCCGCAACCTTGACTTCCAAATTAGCTTAAAACGAAGCTTTTTAACCAAAGATGTTAGCTTGTGATTAACATGGTAACAACAATAGAGTTTCATTGGTAACTATTCTTTATTCCATTTGTGGTCTTTGCATTGTTTTAGCAAGTGTTTTCTTTTCTTCATGAATGCATTTTTTTAAATTTTTCCCCGGCTAAAGATTAGCTCGATTAATTTGATATTTTCCCTTGACTGCACTAGACCAGATAGGTCATTTAAACTATTAGCTATAGCTACGGAAAACATGAGACAAGGAGACAATATCCCCCTTTAGGTAAGGCTAATCCCAGTGCGGATTAGGAGCAAGGGAAACATTTGTAGCTGGTGGAGAATCCCCCCTATTTGGTCAATAGTGCCTGCAAAGGACCAGTAGGCAAGTAACCCTAGTTTTGACCCCTGCACTGTGAACTGCAGAAAACTATGGCACTGCGATGTTATGCCTTGGAGAATCATGGAAATACACACCTCAAGAAGTCAAAGTAACAGAATGAATAGCAGGAAAGAATCAAAAGATAAACATCGTAAAGTCGATACGACTTTTCAAGTACAGCAGGTGGAAGCATCGACATAAAGCAACTGGCTGGAAAATAAACAATAGAAAAATTACAAGGGTTGTTAAGTTTCAAGCGGGATAACTGCATAAAGTCAATCCAGGTGACAAGACTGAAAATTATTATCCCAGGTGTCTGCGAGACAAGATGAAAAAACTATGGAGAGTTGAAAAATGGAGGCTTTCACGCAATCTACTTGTGTAAAGTTTAAATAGCATCTTAAGATGGCGAGTACTGTGTGACAGACTGCTTTTTGTCTGTTTTAGAGAGTCACTTAAGAGCATTGCCATCCTCTTTGTATATGCTCCAATATCTGAAACGAATGGCCATGTGTTATCTGGATACAAAAGTTGGAAACGAACATTCAGATAATCGTAGAAAAATATGGGTTAGAATCACAAAACGACAAAGGCCAAAGGTGAATATAATGGCCCTGTGAGATTAGTCAATTAATATTTAATACTTGTTTCAAAGAACATCTTAGACGGTTATGAACCTGAAAAGTCCAGACGACAATACAAAGAATCCAAATCGACTACATAACAATCAACAAAAGATGTGGAAATGCAGCGACTGTGACCAAGTTATCTGTAATTCAAGCTAAAAAAAAAACCCACTAAACTCTAACGTGATATTTCTAAAGTTAAATCATTAATGTGCAATAGAAGTCAATAGCTCTTTTGAAATCCTCGCCAATAGAAGAGGGAACAGTTCAAAGGCTATTAAGATGGGAGTCCTAAATAAAGCCAGAAAACTGATATCCAAAATAGGAAAAAACAAAAAAAGCGAACGGATAATGGAAGAAATTTTCAACCAAACGAAAATATACCAAAAAGTTATGATAGAAACGAAGTATACAAGAAATTAAAGAGATAGATTAAAACAGAATGGTTGGTTAAATAATAAGTTCAAAGAAATAGAAAGTCAAAGAGCTGTTGAACCATCTTCAGTGTAAAAAAGAATAAAAGACACCACAGTGCCGAAGACCTGCTCTTCAACGGGATACCTCAAAGTACAAAAGAATAAAAGACACCACAGTGCCGAAGACCTGCTCTTTAACGGGATACCTCAAAGTACAAAAGAATTAAAGACACCACAGCGCCGAAGACCTGCTCTTCAACGGGATGCC
>RDPX01000078.1:254871-271927 GCA_003991215.1 Morbakka virulenta | reverse complement strand
GAAGACCAGAGCTGCAACGAGATTCCTCAAAGAACATTAGAATAAAAGAACGCACAGAGCTCTTCAACGGGATACCTCAAAGTACAAAAGAATAAAAGACACCACAGTGCCGAAGACCTGCTCTTCAACGGGATGCCCCCCAAAACAAAAGAATTAAAGACACCACAGCGCCGAAGACCTGCTCTTCAACGGGATATCTCAAAGTACAAAAGAATTAAAGACATCACAGCGCCAAAGACCTGCTCTTCAACGGGACGCCTCAAAGTTCGAGATGTCAGAATCAATTTAGAAACAGAAAATATCCCAGAGCGCTTGTTAGAATATGTCCAAGAACTTTTATATGACAGCAAAGCAAGAAAGCCTATCTGAAGTTTCCAACAATTCTGATGACTGAAGTAGAAAAATCTATTAAGAATATAAATAGTAAGAAGGCGTCAGGTCAAGATGATATGGTGTTTGAGTTAATTAGATAGTTTTAGAATTTTGGAATAATCCGACCAACAGAGATTATCAACGAAGTCTATGACACCGGTAAAATACCAGGAGATCTGACAAAGTCGGTATTTATTGCGCTGCCCCAAAAAACTGCAGTCTTGATCTGCATACGATCATTAATTTGATGAGGCACATAGCAAAAATGCTAATGAGAATATTGATGAAGAGAGCTTGAAGCGACCTACATCCTGAAATCAATGATGCACACTGCGGGTTCGCACTAGATTGAAGAAAAAGAATTTGGAAATTTATACCAAGAATGATCTAAGAAAGAGCCCAAGAGATGCAAAGAGACCTACGCATTTGCCACATTGACAACACTAAGGCTTTCTACAAGGTTAAACACCATGGCCTATCTCATCTTCTAGATCAAATAAATATTAATGGCAAAAATCTACGGATCAATACAAATTAAAAACTAGGACCAAAAGTCTTGGATCCGTGCCGAAAATAACTTCGGCAAAAGAGGAATCAAATAGGACTGTAGTTTCTCACCAGATTTGTTTAATACCTACAGCGAACTAATACTGCGTGAGTTAAGCAACCTGCAAAGTCTCCTCATTGGTGGGAAGACTCTGACAGTTTGTAACATGCAGATGACACCACTTCCATGGCAGAATCGCAATAACAACTGCAGCAAGCAGAGTCGTCAAAAACAGTTAAAGAAATGGACTGATCATTAACTGCATGGTTAAAAATAAAAAGGAAAATGTACCTAGATGTCAGCCTGAAATCAGGCTACCTTGGTAGCATGATAACGGAAGACGGAAGATGTAATACAGACATTACGAAACGAGTAGAGTTGGCAAGAGGCACCTTCCAACTTATGAAAAGTATTCTTAAGAATATCAAATTCAGCTCGGAAATAAAATTTAGAACCTAAGACAGCTATGCCCTTGCAACTTTGACCTATGACATCGCGTGTTGGACAATTAATTTACTCACGTCCAAACATCTCAAGACAACTCAAGTGTGACTCTAACTGCGAATTCTACGGATTTTCTGCATGGATCACATTCCTAACGTGGAAGTATTAAGGAGAGGAGACAAGAAGGGGAACCTCATGCTTATCACCAGAAAAAGGCAGACACAATTCTTACGACAGGTTAAGAGGTAACAAAAACTGGAATGACTATCGATAATTGGTAAGACCCAAGTAACCAACGGCAAATAGTCAATAATAGCTATCCACGATGATTGAAACGATAAACCACGACAACGATGAAATACACGGCATTAAGATACGAGAACAGGAAGTCAGACAATTATTGAATGGTATAAGAAAGAAGCATGAATTTAATGAAATAATATTATCGTTATAGAATTTCAAAGTTTTGGTATGTCTTGATGTGTGATCTTGATATATAATGCTCTAGAATTTTAAGGCTTTAATTAAAAATAGATACGTGCAAGGATAAAATGGTTAATTTCTTTTATTATGTTAAATGGAATTCCTGTGGCGCTTACACCATGAAGTCGTGTTGAGCCTGAAAAGTATTTGCTCAAAAATTAATAAGATAAATCCGCTACTTTTATGTTAATGAACAATTTCTCTATCTCGGAATTTTTTTAACTTAATTATTGGGTAATACTAAAAGTCTATCATTGGGATCAGACACAAGATCATTTGTCACAAAATCGTCAGATATCCTTATCGAGTCCTTTTATGTCAAATGCGATGTTTACTGTGGATTAAAAAAACCATATCACTGGCCTCAAGACGAAACTTACAAAGCTGGTGTACCTTACCAGATTACGAGATTACTTTACCTCGTAAAGTGACGCCATTTGTTTTCAAGAACAAAATTTAATGCGAAACATGCCCCCCGCCCCTCTTTTTTTTTCTCTCGCACGTTTGGTGGAGGAATACAGTTGGAGATTTTTCTCACTGTTCAGGGGGGTCCTAAACAAAATCTACGCTGTGGGTGTTTGGGTTTTTTTAGGGTTTTTTTTGAGGTCGTACTTATTTTTTCCGATGTTTTGTGTGCTTTCTTCTGGTGGAAAACTGTCAGTGAATTTGAATGGATTAGACTAAAGTTCAAAATCACAGCAAATTACCAATAAACTCTTCTCATCATCACCTCACCACACAGCGAATAACTATTCAACTATTCAAGCTTTAATTGTTTTTTAAGCACACTGTATGTTTTAAAAGGAAGGATCCTGAGGAAAGATCATCATCATCAGGAACGCTGTGCGTCGCTCACGCCATCTGGTGTAGATGGTTGCGACATGGCGCGCCTAATCAGGGATTGCCAATGTTTTCTGTTACTGGCTATTTCTGTTAGTTTTTCAATGTTTTCATTTGTCAAAACACCTTCACCACTTTTACTGATTTTTCCATCACCATTTAGTTCTATATTAAGCCACTTGATATCTTCCTCCATTTGTTTTGTCCATGTTTTTATTGGTCTTCCTTTTGGTCTTTTGACCTTTCTCACCCCCTCATGCAAAGCCTGTTTTGCTGGTGTTTCTGGTTCCAGACGAAGGAGATGTCCAGTCCATTTCAGCCTTCTTTCTTTTATGATCTCAGACCATGCTCTTTGTTTGGTGATTTTATATAACTTCTTGTTTGATATTTTCTTTGGCCAGCATATGCCCAGAGCCCTTCTCAGGATCTTTCTCTGTGTGACATCAATATCATTTTCCTTCTTTTTTGTGAGAGTCCAGAGCTCACTGTTGTACATATATATGGGTGTAACATNATCATCATCATCAGGAACGCTGTGCGTCGCTCACGCCATCTGGTGTAGATGGTTGCGACATGGCGCGCCTAATCAGGGATTGCCAATGTGTTCTGTTACTGGCTATGTCTGTTAGTTTTTCAATGTTTTCATTTGTCAAAACACCTTCACCACTTTTACTGATTTTTCCATCACCATTTAGTTCTATATTAAGCCACTTGATATCTTCCTCCATTTGTTTTGTCCATGTTTTTATTGGTCTTCCTTTTGGTCTTTTGACCTTTCTCACCGCCTCATGCAAAGCCTGTTTTGCTGGTGTTTCTGGTTCCAGACGAAGGAGATGTCCAGTCCATTTCAGCCTTCTTTCTTTTATGATCTCAGACCATGCTCTTTGAAAGATACAATGTTCAAATTTCGTGTACTTTTTGAAATAAAACTTAATGAAACTTTTTTGCTAATTTTACTTAATACCTGCCAGATCCGGAGCCTGTGCATTGTGACAGGTACCCCCTTTTCTAAACCTTACTTCTTAAAGTTTGTAAGAGGTATGTAAGAGGTATTTTTGAATTTATTTTTTCTTGGAGATTACTTGGGTAAATGATTTCTTTTGATTGATTGCCAGACTAGATGTTTTACTTTCTTTGAGATTATTCAATTAAACTCACTTTTGACAAAGGCTGCAAGGCAACGTATTGTGTCAAACCGTGTGGGTGTGTCCTTTTGTAAAATGGTAGGACATGAGTGGCTCAGGCTGAGTCTTTTGTCTTTCAAATGCTATTGAAAAGGTGGTGGTGGCTCTTGCGTGACATTTGACCAGAACGTTGTGTTTAAATCAGCTGCAGTAACTGCAGATTTTTTTTTGCACGATGGGTTGCGATTGTGAAAGTGAATGTTGCCCAAGGCCAAAGAACAACATCTCTAATTGTAATTGTGATTGTAAGTGCACCCCAAACTTGAGAAAGTGTTCCTTGCGCCGCTGTAGAGACTTCTTCATTAATAATTTTCTGCCAATCGGCCTTGCGTTCGTTATCATACTTGGAGTAGTATGGCCTACTCCTGGAAAGTTTTTGGATCATGAAATTACAGATTACGTTGCCATCATTGGGATTTTTCTTATAAGTGGACTCTTTCTTAAAACCGACGAAATGAAGAAAGCTTTGACTTCATATGTTGCAGTAATCTGGGGATTTGCCAGTGTTATGTTTATAACCTCGGCAATTGGTGTAACCTTGGTTGGAGAGCTGCCATATGACAAGGTCATTTTTAAAGTAGTCAATGGCACGCGTGAAAAAATGATCGAGAAAGGAGTATTTGGACCGCCAGAGATAGAGATAGGCATGCAAGTGTTCCTCAGCACGCCGACCACAGTGTCAAGTGCTGTCATCATGGTGAGTGCATTTTTGACCTTTTGTTGATTGACTTGACCCCCCTTTTAACTTCTGAAGTTCGGAGTTCAAGTGATGATACACACCAAAGTTCAAATTTTTTTACTTTTGGTTGTGGGACACCAGATACTCCCAGAGCAATTGACCCATTTTATTTTTTTAAGGGACAGGCTAAAGTTACGGACGTTATTTCGGTTCAGCAGCAGGTTGCCCGAAGCCAGATGAGAAATTGACTTGATTGGATCCAGTCGCAGCCAAAACTCTGTCGTTTTGGTGAATTTCAACTGTTGTGCTCATTAGCACGTGGATTGTGAGGCAGGAAGTGTCTTGCAGACTCCATGTTTTGAGCCTTTTTTATTTTTTTGGTCTCGTCGCGTCTCGTCAATACTTTCACAGCGAGTTGTCACCCGCAGGCTGATCCAGTTTAAATGTGTATTCATTGCTAGTAGTCCTTTAAATGCCAATTTGAAAAAACTGGTCAAGTTTACAATATTTCAAATAGTTCTGATTATTACCATTATGATTAGATCCAAATGTTGTTGATTGCTTTTGTAGCCTTGGGTTCTACCAGATCAGAATTGGGAACCAAGCACATAATGGATGATAAAATTATCAACTGTAGGTTATCATTAAAATTTGCCCAGTAACCAAAAGGGCAAAGATTTGTCTGTGATCCTCCCTTCCTGCTAATGGTTTTATGAAACTGGCTTTTAAGTTTTACCCCCAAAATGTCGGATAGACCACAGTCATAGCACTGGCCACTACACCAGAAATACCTAATCTACAGCTTCCTGTCACTAAGGTTTTGTGTCCTTGTATGCAACAACTATGTAAACGTTCTGTTTATTTTGAGAATTTAATGTGTGGGTACTTTTGAAGCTAAGGAATAGAAACTAATGATTTATTTCACTCTTTCTTGTGTTACATTTGACTTCCTTGCCCCCTAAGTGCAGATTTTGACAGAGAACCTGCCAAGTTTCATTTTTGTAGGAAAAGAGAAATATTTTTGTAATATTTGCACTTCGTTATGTTTGCATTAGTGTATTGTATTAGTTTAGCCCGCCCCCCCCCCATCTCCCCCAAATCTCTTTAAATAAATTACTATGCAGAAAATTTTTATTATAGAACCTTTCCATATTAAAATGTGTAATCCATACTGCTTACATTAAAATTATACATGAAAGTAAGTAGAATAAGTAAAATATCATATAAATTTGTGCTGTATGCCTTGGAAAGAAATATTGAGTTTTTGTTTAACTATAGGAAGTATTGAATTATATTGTGTGAAACAATACCCTTTATGTTTTAAGTATTTCAATGTGTTTGTTTTGTTTACATCTAGTTGTTTGCATTACATGTTTGAAAATGGGAAGAATTAGCAGTGCATAGGGCCTGAATGAACTATGTAGGTCAGTATACAATAGTGTAGTGATAACTTTATTAAGTTTACTAAATCTGTATTTGGTGTCTAAATCTTTGTAGCCCAATCCAGTAGCTAAATCTAGAAAAAGCAAACATTTTTGACTACATTGTTAAACAAACAAATATATTTTTATCTATTCCATGAATTTTTGGTTGTAAAACTGACTTCCTGCTTTGCCCTAGGTTTCAACTCTTGGAGGCAACTATGCTCTTGCATTGTTACTTACGGTTGCTTGCAATATTCTTGGTACTTTCACAATCCCCTTGCTGATTAAATGGCTAATTAAACTGGAAGGCAGTGTCACCATAGAAATAGCACCATTACTTTTAAGGCTCTTTTTGACAGTATTTATCCCCACAGTGGTAAGTATTTTAATTATTGTTGTAGTTCTTGTGCTTGTGTTTACTAAAATATAGAATAACAAGACAAGAATTATATTCAAAGGCTTGAAGTTTGGCTATTTTTTATGTTAAAACCCCTGCCCAGACAACCAGCCAAATTGAAAGTGTTGTAAACCAGGACTGTTCATGTAATTAAATGTTGCCTATTGTCAGCAACCAGGAGATAACAAAATCCCTGCTAGTGAAGATATTTCTGTTGTTGTTTGTGCTGTTGGTACCTTTAAGTATTTTGTCAGTTGCCCTGGCTCACTGAAGGTTTTTGCAGGAAGTCAATCGAGGGGAGTACCTCATGGTTGCCAGCTTGCTAGTTTTCTTTCAGCTGAGTACCTCATGGTTGCCAGCTTGCTAGTTTTCTTTCAGCTGAGTACCTACAAAAGTGCTCCATACACTGTAACCATATAGGAATCTGACATTCAGTTGATGGTTACTTTGGCTTTGTGAAAGGTATCGTGTACACAGTGGATCCCCAAGAAGTGGTTATGTGGGTTTTAAGAACTTTGGGTACATGTTTAGTAAATTGTCTGAAAATAGACTTGCAACAACTTTTTGAAATTGTGTTGTTTGAAGTATGCTGATAATTATCAGCATACTCATAATTGCCTTTGTTTACTGCTGAGATTTGCCCAAGCATTTACTTGGTTCTTTAGCACAGGACTGAGTCAGTTAAAGAGGAAAAACAGAGACCTGTTTAATTTTACTGATGTTTTAAAAGTTACCATGACAATATCTCATTTTTCAGACTGTTTGAATTAGTTACAGGACAAGAGAGATCTGATTGTAAATGACTTGATGGGGTTGATTGTGGTCATTGTGGTCATTGCAAGGCAGAAGGCATTACTAGAAAGAGTTTATTTCAATTGAAAAATGACTTGGCTAAATAAAACTCTAGTTAATCTTTTTTTTTGTAACACTTTAATTAGATTCCTTTTTGCAGCTTTGACCCAGAAAATGAACCAACCAAAATTCTAAGCTCTTTATTTGGATGGTAAAAATATTTCTTGGATGGCAGCATATATTAACCTTCCTTTAAGCTTTTCTTAATGCTTCTATTAATGATGCAGTATTCCACTACTGCTCCGTTGATTGAAGCATGCTGGATACTATTAATCGGTGGTGAATCATGGCTGGCTGCCTTCTCCTTGTTGGGGGTGTTGTCACTTAACATCTTTTGATTGTGGTGAAGAGAAGTGGAATGAAGCATGCAAAGCGACCTATTAGAATGTTGTCGTGTCAAGTGATTGATGTTGCAGTATTGACAAGCTTTGTTTGTCTTTTTTTTTCATGGTTGTGTGTGGGGTATACTGCCTCCTTGTATTTTGTACTTTCTATCATATCATCGGATTAGTTAGTCATGTGATCTACATTTTGATAGTTATAATTTCTGTGATAATCTTTTCCACTTTTATATAGAAAAAGCACATGCCCTGTCGCCTGTTTTATTGGTGCAAGCCAATTAAGAAAAAACATTTTGAAGTTGCATTTATTTGCCAATTGGTTTTTTAGATCTATTTAAGAAAGACCTTCCTATTTTTTATGTCGGTTTCAGTCACTTCTCACAAGTAGATGGGAGATGCCCGTTAAGGTGGTTCTCATCGTACTTTTTTTTATTTACCACTTCTTCTTCTTCTTCTTCTTCTTCTTCTTCTTCTTTTTCTTCTTGTTTTTCTTCTTCTTCATCTTCTTCTTCTTCTTTCGTCTTTCTTCATTTTGCTGTCTGCGTTGTTGCTCAACAATATGGACTGATCAACCAGGAGAGAAAGCGAAGGTACTGGCTGAATTGAAAATTTTGCAAGATATTTTTCGATCCCGGAAGGAGTTATATGTGTGACCTTCCTTGCGTACGCAAAATCTCATTGCAGCTGGATCTCACAATTATTTATCATGTGGTACACTTAATGAGAAAGTTGGCAGTACCAATAAACGGACATCATTGGAGAACTTGACCACAACGAAGTTTTGGGCTTTACAGGTTCACCAGGTAGAATTCAACCAGAGGAATCGTTGCCACAGTGGATTATTTGTTTGCACAATGCTTTCATCTCGCTGTTTTAAATGTATGCGGAAGTCTGAAACATTTTGATGATAGTGGTGATGAAAGAGGTAATGGTAGTGTGGATGACAGACAAAGAATTAGTATTATGCGACCCATATTGATTGCTTAAGATGTGGTTAATTTTATTTTAAAAGCTTGAAAGACTGGCGTGGTTTTCAGCCTCACCGCAAAGACAAGTCATAAGACATCTTATCAGAACACTAAAAGTCGATGTTGCATATCAAGGTGCTGAAAAGAGGTCCATGTCAATGGTCGTCACGATTGAAAGTTCTTTAATAATAGTCGGAAAGTCACTGGTCTAAGAGTCATTGATATCTGCTTCATATCAGATCATTGAATGCATGAACACCCCTTCTTACAGGTGATATCGTCATGCCGTTACATATCAGCTCCGAACTCAAAGTGAGCAACCACTACTCAGGAATAAATGTGGATCGTTGACCAGTGTTTTATGGAAAGAAAGTTATCTGAGCTGTTGAACTTATTACCTTATACCCGTATCGAGCCAACCTTTGAAATAGGATTCAAGAAATTGATGATACAGTAAATAGCAGTGTGACCACTACATAGTCTTAATTAACCCTGATGACAAAGGAGAGGATGGCATGATGGTTGAAGTTGAAGATGTTCAATCGGAGAATATTTTCATGCATCAACTTTTTGATTTCTTGCCATTTTTTTATTGATACTGTTAGATAATGTTTTAAATTTGTTTTAGAGAGCAATGAAATTGCCTTTTTCACACTGGTCTTTGCGCATCAGATAAGTGTAAGCTATATACATACAATAGTTACACTATAATTTTTGGATGATAAGCACTGTGAATTAAATAGCCCAGACATTTATTTTGTTTATTCAAATACTGTAATTTTCTTATCCACGCTGTTAGTTCTACTCGCGAATGTTGTGATGGTAAGTAAACAGGTTGGGTTAGTGTATAGATGGCAGTAAAACTGATAATCAGCTTGGCCAGCTAATTTTACTCTTAAAAGCTAGCAACTGTACCAAGAACCAGAACTGGCCATTTTTGAAAGCCAAGATGAATACGCCTAAAGACTTGCTCAGAAATAAAGTTTAGAAGTAAAGGTTATTTCGGTGCCCTGGAAAAGGGGAATAGTACTTGATGACGAGTCTGTGCCTGTGCAGTTTAATTCCCACCAATTATTTGAGGCCGTCGGGTAACGCATTTTACAGCCGTGGTCTCTTCGTAGCCCATAAACTATATCTGTAGTCTCGTTTTTAAGTAGGTATTACGGTATATCGAATTTTGGACATGTGTAAGTAATAATTTTTCTGAGCATTGTACTCAGTCGAGATGCACGTGACCAAGTCCGGAAGAATAGTAATTAAAGTCATTTTGTCATACCAACTGAGAGTTCATGCTCACATTGTTTGTGGTTTCTTTCATCACTCTCCAGTTTGGCAAGGTGATGAACAGTTTGAGTTAAATGAACAGTGACGTATGAGCTCTGGGTGATACTTCTTTCTGATGGATTTTGAATTGACTCTAATAATGATAATACTTGTTACGTCGGATTTGACGCGGTTTGTTCATTTATTCCCTTTCTACATAAACGCGAATTTTGTATCTGTTTTCAATGAGAAATGAGAACATCAGAAGATGTTAGCTCTTTAACCATGCTCAGGAGCAGAACGTACTAACCGTGAACTGGGAGAACCTGATGTATCTCGTATAGTTGAAGATTTCGCGGTATAGCTACATTGCGAGTTTTTATTGTTTGAATCTATTTCTGACATTATGTTATTTCTTTTTCCATGAATAGGCTGGCAAAGCAATTTCATATGTGAAGCCAATACACAGATTTTGCATGAAATTCAAAACGCCATTGAAAATGCTAAGCATCGTCTGTTTACTTTTGTTTCCTTGGACAAAGATTAGTTCAGCAAAGGCATCAGGTTCTCTTGGCAAACTAAGTTTAGTGGCATTGGTTCTGGTTGTCTGCACAGCTTCCCTCGTTCATGTAATTTTTTTGATCATTAACGTAATAGCAAGTTATGTTCTCAGGTTTAACACCAGTCAGAGGAAATGCATTGTCATTTTGGCCAGTCAGAAAACTGTTGCTGTTGCGTTATCTATTGTTACTTTCTTGCCACCTGCAGCAGGAGCGCAAGGCCTTCTTGTTATCCCGATGCTTGTGTCTCATTTCACCATTATCATGATAGATGCCTTAATAATAGCAGTATGGCTTCGGTTTTCTCCTGTGTATGAAGAGCTGGAGAATGAAGAGCCAGAGAACGAAGAGCAGAAACAACAAGCGTTGAAGGATGCAAAAGAAAAGGAAGAAGAAAAGCAGCCATTGATTTCCGAAACAAGAGTAGCCTGATTTTTTTCATTGATTGCTTTTCAGTTAATAAACAGATTTATAAAGAGTTCCAGTTGCCATTTCTTGCTTGAAGTGACCAGCAGCAATTCTGATGTTATTCAAATTCCTCGTGTATTTTATACTTACCCTGAAAATATTTTTATTCGACATTGATGTTGGTGTAGAATTCTCACGTAGGATACGAGTGGCTTATCCAGTAGAAGGAGTCCTGTGCCAATTTCCTACAGTCTTCTAAGGACAATAGTATTGCTTGCCCTCATAGTTAAAGTAGCAGGCTACGTTTTCGTTAGCAATAACCTTATTCTTGTACTCAGCTACACCTCTAATGTCAGGTTTACGTAGGTGTTGAAGATAATACTATCGAAGGAATGTTTCAGTTTTCAGATTTGATGTGCTAGGATGACGTCAACATTGAGTTTACCATATTTCATTTCAAACAGTAAATTTGAGTAGTTCACAGAAGTTTTTTTCCCTCTTCCTTTATTCAAGCAATAAGAGTACTGAGTTGACACCACTTGAAAAGGCTTTTTCATTTTTGTAAGTCCGAGGCTTTCAGAATACTGTGTCCACATGCAAGTAACGTCCAGAACTGCTTTACCTGTTCGTGATTTACGTGTTACAATTACCAATATGGGAGGATTGCTTTTTTTTAGGTTACTGTAAATAATTTGATTTTGATGCAACAGAACTGAAACAACAATGAAAAGTAATGAATTCCTTGAGTGATCACACGATTCAGTTGAACCTCCATTATCCGAACAAGAGGGGCGGGAAGCAATTTGTACGGATAACTGATTATCCGTAAACAAACATCTTACTCGATTTATATATACATGTTTTTACGTTAGAACACACGTTTACGTAAATATTTTTCCGGACCGGAGGATCCTGTTCGGATAATCGAGGTTCAACTTGTAGTTGTTTCAAAGATAGTACTTTTCATTAGCTACTTAGGCTATTGCCGTGGCAGCAAATCACCCTGCCCTTAGTCCCGTGGTTCCTTTATTGGCTCGTAATTTATCCAGCCGAATGTAAATCGGCACGTCTTTTCGTAAATTGTAAAGATTTCTTGATCAGAATTAGGTATTGTGTCGCAACGATCTAGACCACTACAAGGGACCCCAAGATATTGGGCCAGTTGATATTGATGCGATACATAGTTAAGTTTTCTTGCTAAAAGCCATGCTTTTCTGCGCGTGTTGTATCTTGGCCAGTAAATAAGGATGGTTATTCAGAAGCAGCTGTTACTCAGCAAACTAATTTTTTTGTGTGACATTTGTTTTCTTAATAAGCCATGTAAAAAAGGGCCGGGCGTTTCTTTTGAAAATGATTCACTTACGTTAAAACTGCTTTTTCTACATATTTATATCTTTTTGTACTTAAAACGAGATAGAAAAGATATGAGAAATTGACGTGTTCCTTTGTTTTGTTTGCAAAAAATCATGCAATATATCTGGCTTTAGCATTTTGAATGGTAGTGATATGTTGTAATTGTCAGCTACAGGACAATAATAACTATTTCCAATGATTAAATGCATGTTTAGACCTAGGTTCACAAAGAAATTGTGCCTTTTTAACGTTTATATGAATTTTTATTGTCTAAAATCAATAGCGTTTATTTTTGAATGGGGTTTGAGTAAATATTGGTCGCCAAGAGCGAAACCGCAATAAACTGGAGTTTGTATGTAAAGAAATATATATATATATATATATATTATACTGTTCAGTGACTTACGATATTCCAAAGGTAGCTGCTATTCATAGGAATATTGTGTAAGGCACCACAATGATTTATTTTAATACCGGATCTTCCCCGTGACTTCAGTTCGTGCCTTTCCCCGTCAGACAAAGTGCTATGTCATGCGTAGTAGATCGCTACAGGGAAAGCGAAACCAAGTTAATCCTAAAAATTAATGTGAGTGGTTTACTATTGCTACTTCGGGACGATAGAAGTGTCGCAAGCACTGTACTTTGGGGACCGAATATGGGAACATGGCATGTTGTTATTTCNATGTAAAGAAAAATATATATATATATATATATATATATATATATATATATATATATATATATATATATATATATATATATATATATATTATACTGTTCAGTGACTTACGATATTCCAAAGGTAGCTGCTATTCATAGGAATATTGTGTAAGGCACCACAATGATTTATTTTAATACCGGATCTTCCCCGTGACTTCAGTTCGTGCCTTTCCCCGTCAGACAAAGTGCTATGTCATGCGTAGTAGATCGCTACAGGGAAAGCGAAACCAAGTTAATCCTAAAAATTAATGTGAGTGGTTTACTATTGCTACTTCGGGACGATAGAAGTGTCGCAAGCACTGTACTTTGGGGACCGAATATGGGAACATGGCATGTTGTTATTTCCTATGTTGCTACCTCAGTTTATAAAAAGCTTTAACCAAGCCTGATTTATTGATGTGCAGCTGTGTTACTTTATATTGTTTAGTGAGTGAGTGTGGCCTCAAAATTAACCTTGATTGTACAGTATGAAAATTCTTTTATTTTGTCATCTCTTTGAATCGGAAGTCTTCAAATGATTATGAAAACGTCAGTCTTGAGATTACTAAGATATGTGGTATGACCCCGGTTTGTTTGGGTTTTTTTAAAGTTTGCCTTCTGTATTACACATATGCAGCTTTTATTTGCAGTTTTAAAAATATTTACGGCCATGATTTGACCGAAGTCAGGAATTCGAGTTATAATCTTATATATTCTTTTTTTTCTTTCGGCTGCTTTTCAGGGGGTCGCCACGATGAATATTTCTTCTCCACAAGGCTTGATTCATCGCGTGAACTGGCACCACCTCCGTCTTTGGTGTTTCTTCACACAATCTTACAATACTTGATCTTCGTTGTGTCCCGGGCACTCTATATTCAATATCTCCCGAAACGTAGACTGTTTTTTGAAATCGGATCAACCGTTGTTAAAAAAGTTCTTTCTGTCATGAGTTGCAGCCTTGTTGGTTGCTAAACCATAACTGGTTTTCAAGTTGCGCAAAATATAGCCGCCGTTTTATTCTTGAATGGTTTTTAACAGATTTGAACAAATTTTAATTCAATGTGCTGAAAAATAGGATTTGTCATGATGACAAGTTTTTGACACTTGAAGATTGACCTTTGAAGTCATTAGAAAACCTATTTTGAACGTTTTTCTCAGCACATTCTGTTGAGACAATTTTAAGGAAGTTGGAGAGAGCGGACAGATGGCAATCCTGTGTGCCGGTGTTGAAATATACCTTGTGCGTGCAAATCTTAATCTCACGGTAGCAAAACCACGAGGAACAGTGTGGTTTGTATCAGTAATTAACCTCTGATCAGTGATTCAGACTGTTTGGCCAAACGATAATGGCGCCAACTCGGCTGGCGGCTAAACTTTGGAATGAATGCAACCCATAGATAAAGGTATTAACTGACAATGACAAGAATTTAGTGACACGATATTTAATTTCCTTAAACAAACACATTTTGTCGATAACGGGTTACTGGCACTCTGAACCGAGCACCAACCCAGTAAAGCCACCTTTTTTTGTATATTGGAAAAAATCCTGCGAATCCTCTTGAATGGGCCAACAGATGAATTGACCCCCAAAATAAGTAGGAATTGAGTGCCGTGCCTATGGTTAGAAAAGTGCATTGGCATTCCGGTTTGGTACCTAGCCTTGGGAAGGGGGGGGGGTAGTTTGGCTATCGGTAGAACAATCGTTCGGACACCCTTGTAGGTCCTAAAAGCAACTGTTTTGGAGTACAAGTGAGAGGTCGAGTTCTGGAAAGGGGGGCTAATTTTCGGTGCTTGCATTACTTATAGATTTAAAGAAGTTAGTGGTGGTCGGCAATTGTTATGGCCTTTACCGGAAGGGATGTGTTGGTAACACCAGGGTACATTTGGCTTCCATTACCATCTGCATTCAGTTGTACCTGATTCTCGATGATGTTGGTTGAATAGGTCGGTGTGTACGCGGTTACCTGGAAGGTTGTCGATAACTGTGCTTAGGCCAAACTAACGTGGAAAGAATGAAAATTATAGGTATTTTGAAGCAAGATTAACGTTTTAAACAGTTTGAAGAAAAAACTAGAGGCACTTGGCATGATTACTTGGTAAAGAATCATATTTGCTCTCGTGGATGGTAGTTGAAAAGTGGTTTTGTTGAAAATAGTGAGTTTCAACACCTCGAAACCATAAGATCTCTTGGTTGATTTTCCGACTTGAAAAATACTTTGCGAATCATAAAAAAAGCATTTGCATCTATGCCATCGATTTGTGATGCAGACCTGACGTTTAACTAAGTTCATGGTTTAGTTTCTACTGTAATTTACCACCACTTCTGTCACCAGCAGCACCTGACGTAACATGCTTCATGCTGGTGCAGAGATCATTTGTATCTTCAAATTCACAACGTATCTCATCAGCAACGGACACTTGGATGGGGATAGTCTTAATTTATTTGAATTACTATGGAAAATCGACTTGTTGGTATGATTTTTTTGTCATTTTCTATGCAAAAGATCGAGGCCAAACGCAACATCGTATAATTGTAGTGCATATTTTTATTTCTCTTTTAGCCGCTGTAAGATGGCCGTCCTGAGCTTTCTGTACACAAAAATAAAGCAAGCGATTTCGCTACAATTGAAAGTCCTACCAGAATTGTGCCGCACACAATGATACCACATAAGCATAAGTTTGAGTCAATGACTTTGTTATCGTTTTATTTATTCCAGCACAGCTTTTCACACAGCTGTAAAAATGGCATAATTCTTTGGTAGTTAAAAAATGAGAACTATCATTTGAATACTACTTTTATAGTTTTTTGCCAGCGCTACATCTACAATGCCCTTGGATCCAACCAAATTAATCAAAAATGAGAATGTACTAACTATTTCTGTGTGCTGCAGCCCTCTGCAGTAGATTTCTCAGAGTGGATCTGCTGCAGGGAGAAATGAGTTTATCCCAGAATTTTCGCACAACGAATTTTTGTGTCTGGAAGGTAACTGGCGGCGTGTTTGTTTGTCCGCATTCTTTTTCGTCTCTGACTAACACATTGGGGAACGTTTTCGCATTATTTTCTTTTCTTCGAATTCAGCACGCAGTAGTCCGGCAGAATCCGAAGTGAGAAATATAGATTGCAGCATTCAGCAACTTGTTTTTGGGTGCTTCAGGGCCCCCAATAGTACCTTATTCCAGAAAATTAAGATGAATACAAAGAGAAAATTTATCAATCTGTAGCCGAGCATCACCCTTCCATTTTTTTTTGACGTGGACTGATTTCTGAGTTCCAAATTTATTCAAAAACCTATTTTGACATAGTCAATTTCTCTAAGTGCAAAAAGGAATCAAATTCAGCAAGCAAATCTAGTTACCTAATATAATTTCCATTTTGAGAGGGTTCAAATTTTTCACCATTATCGCGAAAAGCTAGGCCCTTTCTGTTAATCTTGAGGTGATAAAAATACTCATTCCAAAATATATCTCTTGGCCTGTTTGGACCAAGAGATAAAACTGGAGTCGCTAGGCCAGTGTTAATATTTCGACCAAGGGCTGTAACGAAAAATGTTTGCAAAGTCGACCGATATTCCTAGGAATTTCCATGACTCCCTTCCAAGCTACACACCTTTTTAAAATCGTCAAAATCAGTCACAACTCTTGTAGTTGGAACCGAGACCAGCCTAACCACAAAACAAAAACCTTTGTGCAAAAGTTTCTTTCCAGTGTAAACGCTGCAGCAACATAACCTGTTTGGGATTATAATTTCTTGATTGTAAAACGCTTTAAATTTTTTTAAGGGTGCATCCCAATGTTTATAGTCATTGCCCTTAAAAACCCAGTGTCCAATGACTTCTTATCCCAAAAGAAAATATTAGTGTTTCTTTGCAGGTTTAACATCAATCCCATTACCCTGCTCTTTTAGTAGGCCCAGTCGAGGCTCCTCTTCACATGCCTGTTGTCTCATTTACATGTTACCTGGCTACATTCGAGTTGAGTTTTCAACTTACTGTACCTATACGGTTCTCTTTTGAAAAGGTTCAACTTTGGATGACTTTCTAAATGCAACTCAGTTGGATATATCTTCTTTTCCTGGTGGTCATGTTCCATCACTAGGACGGGTCGGCCGCTCGACACTATCTCCGCCACTTTTGGCGGTCCATGCAGTCCTCTGGCTTCGCTCCTACTTTCCTCGTGTCTTCCTTGATCACATCTCCCAATCTGAGCCTCTGCCTGCCTCTGCTCCTTCTTCCTTGAACTGGT
>RDPX01000078.1:224078-254576 GCA_003991215.1 Morbakka virulenta | reverse complement strand
CCTTGCCTTGTTGGAGATGTTTGCCACTCCGACAAACCTTCGGATGTCTGCGTTTGTCCGGTGCTCAAGGAGCGAGATACCAGCTATCCACCTCAACATTTTCATCTCTGTTACCTCCAGGGCCTTTTCTTCCGCCTTTCTCAGTGCAGCCGTCTCCAAACCATACAGCAACACAGGTCGTATGACTGCTGTATAGATCTTGATTTTCAACTTCAGGGGCATCTGTTTGTCACAGACAACCCCACTGACTTCCCTCCACTTCTTCCATGCTTTATTAATCCTTCCGCTTACATCCTCCCGGCACCCACCCTGTTCTGACAGCACTGAGCCTAGATAACAAAATTGGCCCACTTGGCTTATTTCCTCGTTTTTGGTATTTGATGCTCACATCTTCTCTTTCCTTTCTGGACACCATGACCTCTGTCTTCTAACCTATAATTACCAGTCATGCAAGAACTTATATGAACGGCAGGTGAAAGTAATCCAAACAGCACTAGGCTTTGCCTGGTGGCAAAATCATGAGAGCGGTAGTTAGAACGCAGGCTCCATACTTTAGAGCTGTGAGGGCGCGGTCCACGCAGACTATTCTAGAGCTCCGCGCCAGTGTAAAAATTCCAAATGGCTGTAAGTATCCTTAAAGTAAAACTCGATGGCAATTTGCCGTCCAGAAATATCACCAAAATTTGACAGTAGAAAGCTGAAGATTTTTTTTATCAGCTTATCAGTGAATAAAAATGAATATCCTTCAATTATTGTTCCCGCAAAATTTAATCGTTAATCAGCAACATTTACGGAATAGATAGTTCAAGCCAAATCAAAGCTTTATTCGTAGACAGCCTTAAGTAGCCAGGTTTCATACAGAGTTATTTTAAAGGTCAGAAGGCTAGTTGTAACTTCTTTTCAAATTTTTTATTTGTCAGTAAATATGTATGCTATCACTTTCAAATTCATTGAACTTTTGTTAACTGCCTTAAATTTTAAAAGCTTTGCAATTATTATGTTAACCAAAATTTTAAGTAAAAACCACCTTGCCCTTGAAAATAAAATGACGCTAAAAACAAGATGGGAGCGAGTGCGTTATCATCATGTACGGAAGGCTTATATTTGAGCCGTCATGGGTTCTTTCGTCATGGCCTACCACTTGACCCGGTTCTGCACTACTCTGTACGCCTGTATTATGGAGAGTCGGTTCTAGTTCCGGGGTATCGCTTCTTAGTATGTGTCCTACGTAAAGAGAGTATTCGGTTCACTACAGTCTTCAGTAGTCGCTTTTGACACTGAATTTTCCGCAAGACGTCCTGGTTTGTTAACCTCTCCGTCAAACCTTTTCTTAAAGCTCTCCTGTAACACCACAGCTCGAAGCCGCAGAGTTGCCTCCTATCATTCTTTTTGAGAATCCATGTCTCACAACCACAACAGTGTGTTTAGCAACCTCAATCTCGTTTTCCAGGGTCCTTTTTACTGATGATTATGACGATACCCCTGAAATAAAGAAGTAGATTGCTGTCGCGAAAAACGCAACATCACTGCTCACAACAGTCTGGAACTGTTGTGAATATCTGAACAAAGGCATGCGACACAACACCCAAATATCTGAACAAAGGCATGCGACACGACACCCGAATATCTGAACCAGGGCCGACACAACACCCGAATATCTGAACAAAGGCGTACGACACAACACCGGAATATCTGAACAAAGGCATGCGACACAACACCCAAATATCTGAACAAAGGCATGCGACACGAGACCCGAATATCTGAACCAGGGCCGACACAACACCCGAATATCTGAACAAAGGCGTACGACACAACACCGGAATATCTGAACAAAGGCATGCGACACAACACCCAAATATCTGAACAAAGGCATGCGACACGAGACCCGAATATCTGAACCAGGGCCGACACAACACCCGAATATCTGAACAAAGGCGTACGACACAACACCGGAATATCTGAACAAAGGCATGCGACACAACACCCAAATATCTGAACAAAGGCATGCGACACGAGACCCGAATATCTGAACCAGGGCCGACACAACACCCGAATATCTGAACAAAGGCGTACGACACAACACCGGAATATCTGAACAAAGGCATGCGACACAACACCCAAATATCTGAACAAAGGCATGCGACACGAGACCCGAATATCTGAACCAGGGCCGACACAACACCCGAATATCTGAACAAAGGCGTACGACACAACACCGGAATATCTGAACAAAGGCATGCGACACAACACCCAAATATCTGAACAAAGGCATGCGACACGAGACCCGAATATCTGAACCAGGGCCGACACAACACCCGAATATCTGAACAAAGGCGTACGACACAACACCGGAATATCTGAACAAAGGCATGCGACACAACACCCAAATATCTGAACAAAGGCATGCTACACGACACCCGAATATCTGAACAAGGGCCCACATAACACCCGAATATCTGAACAAAGGCATGCGACACAACACCCAAATACCTGAACAAAGGCATGCGACACAACACCCGAATATCTGAACAAGAGCATAAGACACAACACCCGAATATCTGAACAAAGCCGTACGACACAATGCCCCAATATCTGATCAAATGGTTGATGGTTACTTTTATTAATGTATTGGCACAAAGCCTTACTTCCTTGAAAAGAAATAAAGATTCGGGCTGTTTACACCCAAAAAAATAAGTTGGGTAAGCTTTTGCCTTGATCTCGTCAAAAAAACCCCGGTCGAAACGGAAGAACAATTGAACCTAATAGCAAAAAAAAAGGAAAAAGTCAATAAAGGGGAATAATTTTCTTTACTGAAAAGAAAGGTAGAAGTACGCACACGATGCTCAACATCAGCAATTTTTCTTCTGTAATATAAGTTAGCAGTGAATTTAAAATTGACAGTGTAGGTTTCATCACTTTATAATTGAATAACATTCTTTCACAGGGAAAAAAGAGTTTCTCATAAGTAGGGGGGAGTACACGGGAAGATTTTTCGCTACCCGGGGAAAGGGGACTCCGAATCTTTTCAAGCAATTCCCCAGGGAATCCCTGGGAAATTTTATTATATAAAAACAGGCTAAGTCCTACAAGTTCTTACTATATAAAATGAGGAAATGTATGTAAAATAACTAATGCAATGATCTCCAAAGATTTTGACTTTATTTCTTGTAAGTCTGACGCATGAAAATGAGAGCATCTCGACTGTCGTCATTAAGCTGATTTCTGATCTTAGTTTCAAAAAGTCCCACAGCTGAAATTGCTTTTTCAGATTCAACGCTGGTAAGCGTAATGATTTTCAATGCCCTAAAGAGTTTGTCTAAGTTTTCAGGTCTCTTCTTACTAGTTTCATATGAGTTGATTTCCTTCTTGATGATTTGAGCGGTTATGTTGTCAATGACAGCAGGACCTGAGTGCTCCTCTTCCATAAATGATGCAAATTCTTCAGCAAGTGTCATGTTACCACCAGATGCTGCTACTTCAACCTTAAGTTCTGCTTGATCCATTTCATTTTGTGCAGGTGGATACAGCCTTTTCAAGAGAGATGTGGCAAGTGGGGTGATTTTGTTCTTTTGATTTTCACACCAAACTGATCTTGTCCTTGATCAGGGAAGTCTGATTAATTCAAATACTTCATAAGGTGAACAAGGTCTGTATTCCTACGCTTTTTTATTCTGAAGCTCTCCAAAATTTCCTTTCCAAAATCTAATGATTGCTCTTTTAGTTTCTTAATGGTGGCCATGGCTTTTTCAGCCAGTAGAATATCAGCATCTTCACGACAAAGATACTCAACTGCAATTTTTAGAGGGGCAAGTGAGTCACAAAGTTCTTTGATCTTGTCCATTTCTGTATCTGAAATGTCAGAGATGTAGTCCAATTTTAATATCGCAAGCTTGATCTCTTTCCTGATGTCATAGAAACTCTGGAGCATATTTAAAAGGTTATGCCAGTGAGTTTTAGAGTCCAAGAAAACTACCACTTCTTTGCGAAAAGACTGCATATTTTCAGGCTGCAAAGCTTCATTTTTCCTTACTGGGGAATACCGGGAATACCGAGAAAATAATTCCACACATCCGATTTCCTTTGGACACTAATATCTTCAAAGTCCGTCATTTTAAACCTAGTGTTCACTGTTTAACCTTCTCGTTTTTGCAATAATTTCGCAAAGTTGTCGACGTGATTGGACAAGCGTTTGTTTTGTTTATGATTTTTGTCATGCACAAATTTAATTCGCCTGCCTGAATCAACACCCACCAGGCAACCCCTAAGTGAGACAAGTGAAGAGACCACCCAGCAGACCCCAAACCACCTGGGTCAGTGTAGTCACACAAGAATTAGAAGAGTTGGGTTTCAGTTTCAGTGAAGCCGTAAAGCTGGCTCAAGACCGAGATAGGTGGAGAGCCGTGATCGTCAGAGGAAGAAGTGCCAATTCACATCAGTGAGGTCACAGCAAAGACGAGAGAGAGAGAGAAATAGTAACAATGATGACTGATCTCACCTAAAAAAGATCAGGTAAACCAATATCATTTTAAGTATAGGTTTGAAATAGCTTATATATGCCTTGTTGACTACATTACATTCCTGTTGACTACTTATTTATTTCATTTTTCTTTTATTAAGTCATAGAATATCTTGCTATTGTCGTTCCTCAAATGAGTGTAACAGCTTGAGGGCCAAACGTTGTCTACTCTTCTTTTCTACTGCGTTTTTCTGCAAAATTGAAAACGCTTGAACAGAAGGTCAATCATGCAGCAATAGAAGGCTTGAATTTATTCACGTCAGCTTGTAATATCATAAAAATGCCTATTCAATACAAAAATTGGATCAAAATAGGATGATTCAGTGCATTTCTTATAAAAGAAGAACCAAATGGTTTGTACCATTTCTAGTAACGAAATTTATTTTACATTGATTGGCTGAGGAAAAACCCCAAAGTGAATACTCATGTTGCATATAATTGATTTTGTATTTTGTTTTGCTTTAAAAGGAACACAAATACAATGTATTAAGACTTAAATAGTTCTTGAGTATTGCATCTTAACAGATGTTCTGCACCACCTTAATTCTTATACTATAAACCATGGCAACTGTTTCTGCAAAGGAGAAATAAATTTTTGATGGTGTGTTTGAGTCCATGGACGCCAGTGGAGATGGGAGAATTTCTAAGGATGAAATGAAGGCTTTTCTGAATAATCTGAACCTTTCTTCTGTTGGAGCTGACGAAATGTTCAGTGTTTTAGACAAAAGCAAAAATAATTTTATCGACAAAGATGAATTTATGGATCTTTTTCTGCAAGCTTTTTGTCCTCCTTCAGATGATAATTTGAGAGCAGCTTTCAAAAGGTTGGATCGCAATGGCAATGGATATTTAACCCAGGATGATCTGAAAAAACAATTGAGAGATTCTGGCCAACTATACAGTGACAGTGAAGTTTTGAAAATGATTGAGGCAGTTGATAGAGACATGAATGGAAGAGTAAATTACAAAGAGTTTATTACGATAATGAAGGGAGAAACAGTTTAATAGATGTAAACCATTTTCCAGCAAATAAAGGGACTACACCTACTGAATTTTTCATTTTGCGCCTAGACTTTTTTGAGCACAATGTTAGTCATAACAAACTTTATTAACTTTGAATGTACTCTATATAGCACACAACTAAAACTTGTTCTTTATGTCGTATAACTGTAGAAAAGCATTTCAGTTGATCATATTACAGCTCCTGCATTTTTGCCCTATTTTTATCTCTTAAAGTCCTGTAATAGTTATACAAAACAAACCTAATAAGACTGATATAAGGTTAATAATCAAATAGTCTATAGTTAATAATCTTTAGAATATGAACACTTCTAAATGGGAAAGGACAACGCTTAATATTATTCACTTACAATAACCCACATGGGGGTTAGCTTATAAATACCAACAAAATAATTGATGGAGTCAAAAAAAAACTTCAAATTCAGCTGCAGCTCCATTGCGTGAGAAACTCAAAAGGATGTGATGACATGTCTCAACGTTTATACAATAGTAGATATTTTTCGTGAAAAACGTCAGAGGAGATAAACGTAATATGATAAATGGGCTCGCTGAAGAAGCGGAGCATGCAGGAAAAAACAATGACATGGGAACTCTGTACAGGACTACGAAGCTATTTTGCAACAAAAGAAAGCAATCAGCAACTGGTGTGAGAGACAAAACTGGTAAGCTACTCATTGAAGATGGTCAGAAACTTCAAAGATGGAAGGAACACTTTGAAGAAGTATTAAACGTTGAGAATGAATGTGACAAAAATGTGGAGGAAGATGAGTTTGAGATTGGTAATGTTGAAACCATCGAAGAAATCAACACAGGCCCCTTCACAGAAGAGGAAGTGAAGATAGCAGTAAAAAAGTTGAAGAGCAAAAAGGAAGCAGGAGTAGATAACATCAGCGGAGAAATGTTAAAAGCTGGAAACAACATCACATACAAGACATTACTGCACATGTTCGAGAAAGTGAGAGAGAACATTAATATGCTAAGTGACTGGAAGAAACCAATGATAGCTAAAGTACCAAAGAAAGGTGGCCTAACTAAATGTGACAATAGTAGAGGAATATACTTGCTCTTTATACCTGGAAAAGTCGTCTGCAGAGTTGTTTTAGAAAGAATCAGGAAAAGAGCAGAAGAAAAACTGAGAAATGAGCAGGCAGCATATAGAAAAGGACACGGGACAGCTGAGCAGATTTTCATACTTCGAAATATTGCCGAACAGTGCATTGAGTGGCAATCACCACTGCACATTAACTTTGTTGACTTCCGTATAGCTTTTGGTAGCATCGACAGAGAGAAACTATGGAAGATTCTGAAGTTTTATGGAGTTCCAGATCTCTTCATAGAGATCATAAAGGAAATGTACAGAGAAAGTAGTAGTTGCGTCATTAACAATGGGTAGACGTTAGAGTAGTTCTCTGAAAACACTGGAGTTCGACAAGGCTGTGTTTTGTCAGGCTTCCTCTTTATTATTGCCATAGATTGGATCATGAGGAAAGCAACAACGGCAAAGAAAACAGGAATAATCTTGAAGACTTAGCCTATGCAGACGATATCGCCCTCCTGTCCAGCAAGCACCAACATATGCAGGAAAAACTGAAAAGCTATGTAAATATACTGAAAACATCGGTCTCAAAATCAACACAGACAAGACCAAGGTGTTGATAATAAATCACAAGGAAAACTTCCCAATCGAGATCAAGGGCAGAAGTGTTGAAGATGTGGACACCTTCACATACCTCGGTGCCATAATAAACAAAACAAGAAGATCCACTGAAGATATCACACATAGGCTGAGTCTAGCAAGAAATGCGTTTGCCATGCTTAACCCACTCTGAAAGTCAAACCAATACAGTAGTAAGACCAAGATTCGAGTGTATAACAGCAACGTAATGTCCATGCTACTCTATGGAGGAGAGATGTGGAAATTAAATGAAAATGATATCACCAGAAATATTTCAGAGAAAATGTCTAAAAAGGATTCTCCGTATCTTCTGGCCCACAAAAACCACAAACAACAAGATCGATCTTAGGACGAAGATCAGTCTAGTAGGAGAGATCATAAGGTGCAGAAGATGGAGATGGATTGGACACAAAATGATAACTGTAGAGTAGCCCTAACATGGACACCAGAGGAAAAAAGAAAGAGAGGACGCCCGCGAACAAGTTGGAGGAGGAGTGCGGAAGCAGAAAGAAATGACCTGCGATGGCAAACATGGAACGAAGTTAGGAACATAGCCAAAGACAGAGAGAGATTTCGAAGGATGCTGTCAAGACTTATGAGCCGCCCATGGGTCGAAGGGGATAAGTGAGTAAGTAAGATATTTCTCGTGCAAAAAGATGTCAGTGGAGTTGAATTAAAACTCATGTCATAGAAAGTAGCATAGAATTCACTAACATAAGTTAATGCCTCAATAAATGATATACTGTTTAAATTCCCAAGACTGGCGGCAGTGTAATAATTATTAAAGTTAAAGTAAACTTGTCTGGATAAAGAATAAACTAATAGGTAGATTGCCATGCTTTTAGCAAGTAAAAAATGTACTAAGGATGCGCTAAATGAAAACTAGAACGAGGCCAGACGGATATTACATCATTAATTACAATACATGTGCTATTTCTAATACTCCTCGCTAAAAATGCAGTTCATTTAGTAAGGTCTCTCGGTGTCTTTTTTTAAACTTTAAATACACATTTAGACATAATAAGCAGGACAAAGAAAACATAAAATAGAAATATAAACTCTACCTTAGGAGAAGAGGTTCCAGAACTCACTCTCTGCAACTCATCTTTACCAAGATTGTCCCTAAACTCAAAAATAAACGTAAATTATTAAAATTTTCCTTTTCCCTCAATGATGACAAACTTTAATGTTACACAACTAGACATCTTTATCCAATTCACATCTTTGGAGCAATCCAGTGTTTTCACAGAAGGCTTGCAACTTGCCTGAGGTTTTGTAAATGAGTCAGCCAGTTCCTCGTTTGTTGCTACATGCTCTACGCTCAGTTTCTCAATTTCAAACATGTCTCTCACAAAGTAGTATTTAACATCGATATTCTTCGACCTTTTGTGAAAAACTGGGGTTTTCACTAACTGTATGGCACTCATGTTATCCACTTACAACAAAGTAATATCTTTTTCATTTGGCATTCCTCTAAAAAGGCGATGCAGCCATACTAATACCTTTGTTCCTTTACTTGGAGCTACAAATTCTGCTTCAGTTGTTGAAATTGAAACACACTTTTGTCTCTGACTAGTCCAAGATATGGCTGTTCCATTGTGTAGACACACTACACCAGTCTGTGACTTTCGTGTATTTCTATCACCAGCAAATTCTGCATTCCTATATCCTTGCAGACTTTGAGGGACTTAACTGCTGTATATTTACTTCATGTCAGTAGTTCCTTTCAAATACCTGAAGACCCTCTTTATCATTTTCTAATGCCTTTTGGTTGGCTTGTCNAACTCAAAAATAAACGTAAATTATTAAAATTTTCCTTTTCCCTCAATGATGACAAACTTTAATGTTACACAACTAGACATCTTTATCCAATTCACATCTTTGGAGCAATCCAGTGTTTTCACAGAAGGCTTGCAACTTGCCTGAGGTTTTGTAAATGAGTCAGCCAGTTCCTCGTTTGTTGCTACATGCTCTACGCTCAGTTTCTCAATTTCAAACATGTCTCTCACAAAGTAGTATTTAACATCGATATGCTTCGACCTTTTGTGAAAAACTGGGGTTTTCACTAACTGTATGGCACTCATGTTATCCACTTACAACAAAGTAATATCTTTTTCATTTGGCATTCCTCTAAAAAGGCGATGCAGCCATACTAATACCTTTGTTCCTTTACTTGGAGCTACAAATTCTGCTTCAGTTGTTGAAATTGAAACACACTTTTGTCTCTGACTAGTCCAAGATATGGCTGTTCCATTGTGTAGACACACTACACCAGTCTGTGACTTTCGTGTATTTCTATCACCAGCAAATTCTGCATTCCTATATCCTTGCAGACTTTGAGGGACTTAACTGCTGTATTTTTACTTCATGTCAGTAGTTCCTTTCAAATACCTGAAGACCCTCTTTATCATTTTCTAATGCCTTTTGGTTGGCTTGTCCAGTACTTGTGACATTAAAGTTACTGCATACAGAATATCCGGTTTGGTAAACACAGCTACATAATTCAAGCTATCAACAGCTTCATGACATGGCTCATTTGTGAGATAATCACTCTTATATTCAGACTGCTCACAGCCAGATTCAACTGGAGTACTAACAAAATTACAATTTGCCATTTTGAACTTTTCAAGTATTTTGTTTATGTAGTGTTCTTGACTGATAGCAAATGATCCATCATCCCAACGTTCAATTTCTAAACTCAGAAAATATTTGGCTGGTGAGTCTGTGATTTGAAACTCCTGTAGATGCTGCAGGAACTTATTTAACTCACCCTGTTTTTCAGCCATCAGTCCATCATCTACATACAATGCTATCACAATTTTTCTTCCATTTTTGCTGCAAATAAAAGGCAAGGATCCACCACTCGGTGTAAAACCTTGTTTCAATAAGAAATATGTGAATGTTTTATTCCCTACTCGCAAGGCTTGTTTCAGGCCATAGAGACTTTTCTTTAGTTTAAACACAGGACCTGAACCATCATTGGTGTTGTTTCTTTGTAACAAGAGCATGAAATGTTTGGAAATTGATTTTGCAAAGGTGATGGTGTGGCTTCCAACAGGAACAAAATTGTCGATATTGTACACAAAAAATGGCCGTCGTGCTCGAGCCCCTTTTCACCACTTCCAGGAGACAAGGTTCTAGCCTTAAACCTTTTGAGGCTGTGAGTACATCTGACCCTATCTGGAGTCGAAACGCTTATAGCTCCCCTTGCCTATGGTGTTTGAAGGAATGTCAACGGAGAAACACTACGAATTTTACACCTACTAACATTTAAGTAATAAGACACTTCTACAGGCTATGAATACATTCACCAATTGACACAAATGTCTCCTGAAGTACGCAAGAGTCAAATAAATCATCCATTCTCTAGCTGTGAAGGTAAGGAGAAGATCACTACAAGAGATTAAGATATATTGTAAAATTACTGATTCATTTCATAGAAGATTATATAAACGTAGTAAAACAGAAATTTTGCTTATAGAATTCTCTCTTCGTGTATAGCTTTCCTCACGTATACAGATAGTCTCATAAATTTTTAGTTTCGTTCAAAAAATGCCAAAATTACTAAACAGAACACACGGGTTCGATGTCACGTGACGTGAATAAACAAATAAGATTCGGGAGATTTCCTTACATATATGGGGGACCCATATAGAAAG
Organism: Morbakka virulenta; assembly: GCA_003991215.1. Taxonomy (NCBI): domain Eukaryota; kingdom Metazoa; phylum Cnidaria; class Cubozoa; order Carybdeida; family Carukiidae; genus Morbakka; species Morbakka virulenta. The sequence continues at coordinate 243,706 of RDPX01000078.1, read as the reverse complement.
ATTCAATCCAAAATAAAAGAAAACGTAATTAAAGCAATGTGATCAATTCCTGCTGGAGGTGATGAACAGATATGAAGTTCTGGCTAAAACGAAAGCTACATGGAAACAAAACGAAACAACATCTCAGTCAGAGAGGATAGAAAGTTTAGGAATAGCTGCAGAGAGGTAGCTGCAACCAGAAAGAAGAAGCCTAACGTAATCAAACACTATCAGCAAATGAGAAGTGCAAGAAACGATGAAAGAAAGCTTCTTCACCAGATGGGAAAGGAAGTACAAGAAGCAACGGAAAAGGGTGAATATAGCAAAGTTTACAGGGCCATCAAATAGTTGTCAGGAAAGTCATACAATTTAGGCTGTGAAGATTAGAGATTCCACACGAAACTTCTTACTTTTATTAAGCAGTATCTGTGCTTCACTTTCAAAATCGTCGTATCTTTATATAGGTGTCAATTAGGCATATGCTAGGATTAATTCGATCTTTAAAACTAGTATTGTCGATTTTGTAAAGACAGAGATCGCTTAGTAATCATTGTAATGATTCTAAACGTTTGGCATTAAAAAGTTGTCTCTTCCAATCGACAATGGATTCATCTTGAGCCCTTACCGTCCAAATATATCTGCATTCCACAATGTTGGTTAGATGGAAGAGAGTTCTAAAGTCGGCCAATATAACTTAAAGAGTAATTCATCAGACTCCCATACAGGTGGAGATGCGGCAGAATTAGCATAAAGACGGTAATATAATAATAAAATAACATAAACAAGCTGGAGTCACAGAACAAAGTTCATTAAGGCACTACCCGTGGATAAAATACTAAGGCTGTAAAAATCATAATAGATAGGTACCAATCAAATTGGAGACAGGCCCTTGAAGCTGGTCAAGGAGATGCATATGACAAGATAGTGACCTGCCCATACGTGAAAATAGTATACCATATAAGGATGAAACGTTGACTTGTAAAGATAAAACGTGACAGATACAAGGTAGTGCTTTGACGTCAACAAATGAGAAACGTTTACAGAAAGTAGATTTACCACTCAAAAAAAATGGAAGATATACAAGAAAGATCAGACGAGAAATTGAGACGAAGAACTTTCAAAGCAGACCTTCTTTCTTACTTCAATTTTATCACCATAAAATACTGCAGACACACGATTCATGTAAACCAGAGAAAGAAGAAATTTTGCTTGCCAGCGAAAAACATTTCTTTGGTCTTGCCAGGATTGAAAACTACTAGTCACTTCTTTTCCTATTTCTAAAGACCAACCCCAGGATACCAAGTTCTTTTTGTTCCAAATGAAAAGAATACCAGACTGGTATTTTCTGCATAAATGTTGCTAAATCGAAAAACGTTGCCAGAAAAGTGATTTGCAGAAGAGAATTTGACAAAATTAGCGGCTTAAGGAAACATAATTTCAAAAAAAGTATTTATTAATAGTAACGACACCGCACAGAATCACACACCTATACCGACCATAAAAAACCCTGATACTGTCAAAAATCTTTCCATTAATAACACAAGGGGAAAATGTATAAAACGAACTAGGATTTCATTCCCTCTTTAATGTTTTAGATGTAATAAAGAGCTATATAGCACGATCTTTTCCAAATTTGTCCATAAATCAACAGATGGAATCTCATGTAGAAAAAGCCATGACCCTGTCCTACCAAGAGTTTCCAAAAATATTGAAGCCTTAAAATATATGCTGCAATCGCATATATTTGGCTATAGTAAAAAGCTAAAGAAAATTATATACTTTCTATTAAAATTGAAAAGAGGACTCGTAAACACAAAGATTACATGAATACATGATCCTCTTCTAGACATCGAGGATGGTCCAGCTCCAGCCTCTGTTTGAAATTTTCCACAGTTTAACTATCCACTGTTTCTTAATAGCTTACAAACCAAAGAAATCATGTCAGGATTACACTACTTCAAGACAATCAAAAGAGTGTTGTCAAAATCAAGTACTTTGTACAGATAAGGCCTGAAATCACTTCGACCCATTACTTTAGAGTTACAACTACAACATTACGGGACTGTTGGGAACACTATTAGGAAAAAAAATACGCCCTCCCAATCCAGGGTATACATAGCTGCAAAGACATGCAACAGATTTCTTTTCTGTAAATATCCCAGAGCGTCTGAGGTCAATAAAAAGTAAAGGCACAACAGACTTACTAGGAGCGGTAAAACAATTGTTGGTTTTTAAAAATCTGGACTTCCAAGTATCTGTGAAACAAGATATATACAAACCTGTGGTTTATAAGCGGATTTATATCAGCAGTAGGCTTTTTATTACTTAGCTAATTATTTAAGTGTTTTTTAATATTACATAAAAAGGCTTTTATTCATACTGTTTTTTATCTTAGTAGGGATATTTGAGTGGCCTAATGATCCCAGGGGGTATAACAGATTTTTACGAACTGTGATAGATTTATTCATTCTGGACAGGTTATAACTGAAAGACTAGACACACAGGCTACTCTTCAAGGTTGGGGCTATGTCTAGGTTCAATAAACCTTTCATGCAAAAAGCACTTGAAAGGCATTTAAAGAAAAACATAGGCGGAAAGAGGAGGCCTTTTAGACCCCTTAATTTGTGCCTGACAGTGCCAAAAGACATTCCAATAAAAGGTCTAAATGTGCTTAAGCCTCTCAACTTCAGGAGTCAGTTCTAAATTTCCAAAAACTTTCAAAAAGGGGAAAAAAATTTTGTTACTGACAATATACGTATAGAGAGCTCAGTGCAAGTCTATAAAATAATATATGTATAACACCTCCTCACAGTAGCTGTAGGTGATTGCATATAAAGAGCATCAGGAAAAGTTCAAGGAAGCCGTGATTTACCCTAGTAGGAAAGGTATTATGCAGCTCAGCAGAGTTGCAATTATACTGCCTAAGTAACCTGAGATGAGTCGTTTGGAAATGTTGACAATCAAAAAGCATATCATCAATGCCCATTCACACTTGACGTTTAGCAAATTAAAATTTACCCAAATGTATGATCGAACATTTGAGTCCAAAGAAGCGATAATCCCCAAGTGTTATAAGCAAATGTAAGGTGTACTAGCAAGAATGAGAAGGCCTGACAATTTGTGCAGAGTAGAGAGTAAATTAAAAGAACTCATTGCCTGGCGAGATCAACACCAATGGCCCACTATCACTGGCTTTATTTTCTCCTACAAAAAGATACACAAGACGACACGAATATAACCAGAAATATTTATGCTATCAAGTTGATTACATTCTCCTCTGCTAATTGCTATGGAACTAATTTACAATACAAGAGTTCAGCAGAAAGCTAATCTTGCTTCAGATCAGCAACTTGTTAGAACAAGTATCGGGAGTAAGCATCAGAAGATTAGACTATTCAATGCTTGAGTAAGATAAAGCGTCAACAAGCTTTAAGATCTAGCAAACAGGAACACTTTTGCCGTGGAACGTCATAAGAGCTTTGCAGCTCTTGAAGCCACTATTGTTGACTGTGATATTGAGGCCAAATGGGATCATTTTAGCAATGCTCACAATAACTCTGCGAGAATTTTCGGGGGATTATTGTGGAGGTTATGAAGAAGCATTTAAAAATGCTTGATAAAAAAGATATAAAAAGGCAAAAAGCAAATAAGTCAAATAAACCAGCTGAGCATAAAAAAAATGACCGATGGAGCCCAAAATGAATACTGTAAAACGGAAAAATAAAACAGCGAGTAATGCGAGTAATAAAAACGTGGAAATACTTCATATAGCCATAGAGAACACTGATAATAAGCACTGCAGTCTGGCAATAAAATATTAAATAACATAAGAGAATAGATAACTAGAAAAATTAGAGGAACACTATGGGAAAGTACTTGAGAGGAAATAACCAGGGAATCGCGTTGTATCTAAAAACACTTTGGCGCCAGAAAGGTCAATAGGGTCAAGTCAGCATGGATCAGGTCAGTGTGCATTCAATGGGGGAAAGGAATCTTGTCCATCAGAAATAGAAAATACGCTGTAATTAATTACGTAATTGCCGAGAGCTTGGAAAGGATGTAGAGACGTCTATCAAGAGGCTGCAGTTGTCAGAAAGGTATCTGACATAGGAAATGCCAAATACGAATTACTGCTCATTACTTGTTACGAAATATTATATGAGTTATTACTGGTTTGCCCTTGAATGTTGCAAGATTATTATACTTTTTATATTATATATACTAATACGAGGAGCCCTGGCTTAATAGTTAGTGGAGTTGTACAGTAACCAAGGGGTTCCGGGTTCGTCAGGAGTATTTGGAACTTTACGGAATTTTACCGACCTTTACGGAATTTTACGGAACTTTACAAAAGGCGTCAGGGAGAGCATCCGGCCAAGAAATTCCTTACTGCCAAAATGAAGTCACTCTGAAGGGCACCGTCTGGGCCCCAACTGCTGGGAAAAAATGACGTTAAATCAAAAACAAAAAATTCGATATACTAATATCTTCGTCTTTGGTGACTTTAATACTCATCACATGGTCACGTTGACTCATCTTAACAGGACTGACAGACCTGGAAAAGTTCTTATAACTGCGCTCTTGCCCATGCATTTGTGCAGCTTGTTGATTTTTCCTTTAAGTTGTCTGATTCAGAACTGGGGAAAAGTTCTCTTTAGATCTCTTTGACTTCCCTTTCTCAACATTTCCCGTTTCTACTTGCTTTTGGATTTCTTGATATTGTTGTCACTGTAGAGATAACGTAAATTATTTTCAATCTTGTTGAGAGCCACATTATCTTAAGACTTTTACATATGGTCAGCCTAATTAAGATCGACTCTGTCAATTTCTTGATGATATTCCTTTTGGATTCACTCTTGATTAGTTGCAATCAAAACTACAAGTAACAATGACAGTCTTAAAAAAAAATTTCTATGAGTCACTGTTATGCATCTCTGTTGTCATGAAGATTAGAAAGTTTAAGAAACCATGGAATAAAGAAGAAAATGTTATCCGCCTTTTTCTCCAAACAAGATTAAATTGGACACAACGTCCCTAAGTTTTCTAGGGTAATTCTAAACAAAAATGTTATTTTATGGGTATCAGATGTAAAATTTCGTTTACTCTAATGAAAATATGTGATGGGTTTGATTTGGAATTTAGCCAAAAACAAAACTTGACCCCAATATGTATACATTTTGTGGTTTAGATATATTATCCTTTGAAAGGATGAACCTTAGCAAAGTCAATCTGAATATCAACGTGGACGTCATATGCTAAAATAGCAGATTATTTTACGTCGTCTACATTCTTATTTCTTTTGACACACAAATTTAAACAAAGTACCAATTGTTTTAAAACCCATTGGCTCAACGTTACAAAATTGGAAAACAAGCTGAATATTACGTGGCCATCGGTCGATTATTTTACTGTACTTATTTTTTGCATATATATAAAATTTAAATGTAATATAAATAAAATATAATATAGAATAATATGAAATAATAATATATAACATTTAAAACAAATTAAAGAAGTAGTGGAGAGGTACGGAAGTGCTGATGTGAAGAAGATCTTAAAGAAAAGAAGACCAAAATGGTATGGTCAGGTTAGACAGAGACCATCAGAGCACATAATTAATAGAGCCAAAAATCTAGAGCTGGAAGGAAGAAACCCCCATGGAAGACCCCCAAAGAGCTGGAATGCCTACATAAAGGAGGCCATAAGAGAGCTTAAAATATCTGAAGAATGGGCTATGGGTAGGGTCAAATGGAAGAGAATCATTGAGAAGATCTAACCTAATTCAATTGGAGATATGATCTAAAACGAATTGATGATGATGATGATGATGATGATGATGCTGATGATGATAACCACAATTTTTGTTTTGATTATTTTCCCCGCAAAATCACGATATTTCAAAGTTCAGCAAAAGCACCCATCTGATAGGTGACAATTTAGTCTCGTGCCACCTGGGAGATTGAATATGCTATCATTTTGTATAAACAGTTATATTGTAAATTGATCTTAGAATAAGTGCAGAAAATATTGATACTCGACTCATTTCCTGCGAAAGAGGGGATACTGTGAACTCTTTCTGTTCTATCTTTAGAGTATTGGGTAAAGGTCATTATGTATAACAAAGAATCATAAGACATAACGTGTAGGTTTCCTAATTTGAGCAATGACAGTTTCTGTTGCAAAGAATACTACAACACTGTTTAATTGTTTCAATTGTTTACTTATTAAAAAATGGCTCAACTATACTTGTGAGGAGATTGATTGGTTGAGCGTCCTTGAGAGAATTGCATTATGGTTCTTCTTACACTCCAAGTACCAATCCTCAAAAGGTAGCCCCGAAGCATCTGTCGAAGTGACCCGGGTATGTAGAGCATTGCAATGGTTTGTCAGGAACGACTGAGTGGACTAGTCACTGAAGCATAATGTTCCAATTTTCAAACATTGTTAAAAAAAGGGTACAAAAGTTGATGTTTCTCACTTTGCTTGATTTAGTATATTTTTGAGGTATAAATAGTGTATTGCACAAGTTTCATTGAAAAATAATGTTGCTTTGATCATTTGGAATTAACATCTCAAAGTGATTATACATACAACGAGGTAAACACTAGGCTAAAAGAAGGTGCTTTTTTCACAAGCATTTCAAGAAGAAACATACGAGAAGAAACAAATTTTTTAAGTTATGGTCCTTTTGCCTGTAAACTAATTTGTATTACCTTAAATTACAGACTTGAATACGTCAAATTTTAGTTTTGTGTATCTGATAAAGACAAATTTTAGTATTGTGTATCTGATAAAGACAAATTTTAGTTTTGTGTATCTGATAAAGACAAATTTTAGTATTGTGTATCTGATAAAGACAAATTTTAGTTTTGTGTATCTGATAAAGACAAATTTTAGTTTTGTGTATCTGATAAAGACAAATTTTAGTTTTGTGTATCTGATAAAGACAAATTTTAGTATTGTGTATCTGATAAAGACAAATATTAGTTTGGGCTCATCAAGGAAAAGAGGTTGTAACAAACAAAGTCAGAAACTCGAAACAATGCCAAATGTTTAGAAACCAAAACTTTGAGTTATGAATATGCAATATTTAGGAGAAGTATTGAGAATGGATACCTGTANTAACTGATAAAGACAAATTTTAGTATTGGGTATCTGATAAAGACAAATTTTAGTTTTGTGTATCTGATAAAGACAAATTTTAGTTTTGTGTATCTGATAAAGACAAATTTTAGTTTTGTGTATCTGATAAAGACAAATTTTAGTATTGTGTATCTGATAAAGACAAATATTAGTTTGGGCTCATCAAGGAAAAGAGGTTGTAACAAACAAAGTCAGAAACTCGAAACAATGCCAAATGTTTAGAAACCAAAAATTTGAGTTATGAATATGCAATATTTAGGAGAAGTATTGAGAATGGATACCTGTACAAAGATATGGTAGTGTACATTTAATAACCAAGCTTGATATAAAATCTTTCCAACTTCCATTTTAAAAATATGACTGAGCACAACGACTGATTTAAACAGCGTTGAAGCCGACAATGACATTCAGTTTGTCAAATACACCAAATCTACCAGGTCAGCTATGAATGAAACATCTATTGGCAAAACCTCAATACATGTCCATACATGGGGTTAAATATGTCTTAAATTAGCAGAAAGTTCTTGTTAAGAAAGTCACTTGTGAAGAAACCAAGAGGCATTTACTCTATACATTGGCAACTATATGCCACCCCATGGGAATGTTGAGCCTCTGTACTATACTATTAAAAAGGCTATTTCAGGAAACATGATTTGAAAAAGCTAAGGTGGGATAACCGCAACTCAAAAAAATATGAAGGACATCTTGGGGGGGGGGGGTATAAAGGAAAATCAGACAATAGAAGTACCTCGTCCCTTGCATGAGATAGCATATCTAGTCTCAGTTAAATTGCATGTATTTAGTAATGCTAGTAGTGAGGCTCCCTGTCCATTATTCCTCTTGTTTGCAAGTCAACGGATGGGGGCTGGGTTTCACTCTTGTCATTATAAAATATAATTACACCATTCAAGGAGCACAGTGTACCTCGTTTGTAATTAATGGGTGCTCTGGTATTAGCACAACTAATGAACGTTATAGGATCTGCATTTGAATCCCAACTCAGGTAATAGATGTTATTACTGAATTTCCAGTATATGTACTCTTGTACTGATTAAAAAATCAGGGTGAATGGATGCAATTTGCAAGGGACAGTATTGAGATGGTCTCGGAGACAAAATTAACATTACTCTTGAGTTGCAACCCTGCAGACATTAAATCTTAAGGGATTAACGCTTGAAAATTAAAAACATCAAGGCTGTGGTGGCAAGGCTCTAGCTTCTTATTTCAGGGAAAGAATCAATTCCTCCAGAATCCCAAGTTACAGAAAAACCCAGAAGGCAGGGCAGAAGTCAATATTTCAGTGTCAACTGTCAATGTCTCATCTGAAGTTTTAACTGTGAAGAATTTTATGGATGTAAGAAACTATTGTCTTAACTTTAGAGTATTAAGAGTAACTGCATGTATATTGAGATTTTGAATTAAGGTTAAGACCAGAGCATCAGGGATTACAATAGAGGTGTGGGCCCTAACAGCTAAAAAAATTAAAACTGGTGAGAGTATTTATATTAACGGCATAGGAACCATTGACAGAAAGTGACCAATATTTATCCGTGGTTGCAAATTTGGGATTATTTGAAAAGGAAAACATTATCAGGTGCAAGGGCACACTTAAATTTTCAGAATTAGAATATGACACAAACTACCCCATTCCGCTCTCTAGAAACCATTATTTCTGGGAATTAGCAACTAAGCAGTGCAATAATTCTGTTTGTCAGAGTGGCGTTAAGGCTACTCTCGCTGAAGTAAGAAGCCAATATTAGATTCCTTAGGGACGATAATCATTAAAAGAGTATTGTACAGGTGTAGTATTTACAAGCAAATGGTATGTTAGTCCTATGTCAGTCCACCAGTAGCATCACTGCCAAAGTGTAGGGTTACATCATTCCCAGCATTTCAAAAGAAAGTGTAGGGTAGATTTCTGTGAATCTTTGTTTGTCAAGTGCAATGGTAGTTCTACGAGTAAGGTGTATACAGCATTGTTTTCGTCCTGTACAATAAGTGCTTTTTATTTAGCCTTATTTGTTGGTCTCTCAGCGCCTAAGTTTTTGAGACCTTTCAAGACTTTGGTTGCTAGATATGGAGTTCCATCCCTCATGGTGTCTGACAATACAAGAATGTTAAAGATACATATTAGGTTTTCCAAACATTTGTTTGAATATGTGTCTTTATTCACGTACATGTCCACCATCACATTAAATAGAGGTCACCGTTTCATTTGATCTAAAGTCAAAGAATCAATTATTTACCAGTTGTTCATTAAACAAGCAATATGAAGGTAGTTTTGAAGATAAATAGAGAATTTGGTGTTCCAAGACTGGCTTTTTCTTGAGCAAATGTTCATGGGGTTTTCTTGTTGATTGTAGGAATTTTCACAAACTTAGAACAGGAATTAAAAGGGGTAATATCAATGGTGTTGTTTTAATTTATGGTGAAGGCAATAAGAGAATAGCTTGGAAGAATGGATTAGCACAGGAGTTAATTAGAAGGAAGGGGCTAAGGTTAACTTTATTACCAGCGAGAGTCGTCCGTAAAACCTTTACTGGCACATAAGATAGGACGCAAAGAATGCAATCCCTATACGTTTTAAACTTTCCAATATCAGATTTGTAAAAAACTGAAAGCTCAAGTTTATTTCTGAAACGTGGTTCTTCACAAATAAAAATAAAGAATGAAATCAAGAGATTACATTCATATGAGCTACACGTCATATTGCAGGTCTCTCATCCTTTTCACTTTCCTTTACATTTGTAAAGGGATAGGATTGGTAGCTTCTGATGCCTCCCAGCACTTATCTGTAGAGGAGACTGTTCAGGTGTGGAATAGAATTCTAAGCATTGGGATTCGAAAACCAATGTTCCTGGCGGTGAGAAAATGGTAATCCAACATGATCTTTGAAAAAATGACAACAAGCGAGCTTTTCTTATTCTCTTTGTCGTGGTATTAAGTAATACACGTTACATTGACAAACGTGTATGAGCAACACGTCTAAAGAGAATGTTCTTTTAGGTATTAACATCCATGTTGGTGATTGCTTTTGGAAAGTGCTCAATAACTGTATTGTAAATCTTAGATACTTATTTATCTATAACTGCATTTGTAAGCAGTTCTTTCAATTATATCTTTTTTGGAAGTAGCATCAGTAGTTTAACATATACATACGTGAGAAGGTTACTGAAAATTTATTTTATGAACTTACACATTTTTATAATCTAGAGTCAATTCCGATAAGGCAATAGTCTGGCCGCTTCTAAGAACCAAAGTGCTCGCTTATAAAGGAATAGCCTTATCAGTTACCGCATTGATATTAGGACAATAATCTTGGGCACTGAGACTTGAGCTTTTCCACAACTTGCTTCTGATTACATCAAGGAATTAGGATGAAAACCATGAGATAAAAATCTGTCCCTACCAAGTTGAAGCCTGCTCCAAAAAACAAGTGCCAAGGTCGTTATTACTCAAACGTCCTTTGCTATCAAGCATTGTTTAACGTTGTACCTGTATTTTTCGAACGCTTCGAATTCTTTTTCATTGAGTGAATGCTCCACTTGGGAAACTTAGTCAGAATCACCACTACTGTCAATAATGTAACAGTAGCAAGAAAATCGCTTCCAAAGAAGCCACCGGTCAGTTCTTGATTCTTTAATGTCACCAAAGAACGCAACTGAGTTTGTATGAGTAAGAAAATTAATTGCCAACTCAACAACAATGCAGTCCACTGTAGCTCTTTCCACCTACTTCAAAGTCTTCTGACGTGAAAAAATAAACAGTTACATTTCAATATCATTTCATGCAGATGCAAATGAGTGTAATGGCAGTATTTTTATGTGGTTGCCAATGAGGACTAAATTTAATAGCAAACGAAATGAGTTTAGGGGGATATTGGTAGAAATTGTTGTCGTCATTTTCGATAAAAAACATTTTCAGTTGAAAAAATACTTTTGTAATCAGCAATAAGCCTAAAAACGTTTTTCGAAGTTTTTCATCATAAAATCCTTCTCAGAAAATAAGTTAAAACAGAAACCTAAACAATGCTTGAGGGAAAGCAATTAAAACAGTTATGTAAGCTCGTATGTTAAAACAGCATAGCCGCTTATATTAAACCTGATTCATTCCTTTCTTTGAGGTCTGTTTTCTCCTTAAGACACTTGCTTGAATAAAATTGTATTTCACCATACAGTCCCATTTTGATCAGAACACCTGCTTTATCAGTACAACATTTCTGAAATTCAGTCCTCGACCAAATGGCTTGAAATTAACACACAAACCACAGCTGTTCTCAGATGAAAGCTCTTTTCAGACATTTTTAGATAACTTTATTAAAACACACCAATCAAAATCAAATTTTGACTTGCGCAACCTATTCTTGATCTAAAAGATTTTCTCGAACCGCGAAAAACGTTTGACTTTCAAATGTCGTTTATAGATATTTGATAAGATACTGGCATAATAACTCCGCTATAGCCTGTCCCACACCAGGTTGAGAAAGGAGCAGGGCTGGCCGTAAGGTTAGTACCCTCACCACGTAAAACACAGAAGCACTACAGAAACAGCGTTGTGAACAAGGCAGAACCAAAATAATCTGGAGGTCGACCTACAAAAGAGACCTCAAAGCAAGGCTCAGTGAAGTAGAGAACAATGCTTCGCTAGCGGAAGACCGCAATCGATGCGTCGCCTAGGTACCCGATGTTCACAAGACGGGAAGATTTAAGCTCTTAGGTATGAACTGCCATAATCGATAGTTTGTAAACTTCCATGACAAAAAAAGACAGCTACCCGTTTCTTGTGTCTTAAGGTGACCATTCTTTTACATCATAGGATGTACATCAAATATGGATAACATCAAAGCTGATATGATGGAGAAGGGGCTAAGACGCGAGGAGGCCTAAGATCGTGCCATATGCAGGACGAAAATTCGCTGTGGCGACCCCTGAATCAGGGAGCAGTCGAAAGAAAAAGAAGAAGAAGAAGAAGGATGTACATGTCAAATGCAGTGAAAGGTAGTAATTTAAAGAGCTTAGCTTTGGGAAATACAATGGTAAGTGGATAGTCGGAGTCGGTAAAATTAGTGTTTCATTACACTCCATTTTGCGAAAAAAAATCTTACATATATTATACTTCCACGAATGTAGTACTACACTTTTACAACTTCTATGTTATTGTGGCAACCAAATCTGATAAGAGAAGTATTAAAAGCTTGTGCATAGAGAATAATTGAATTATAAATATTAAANAAGAAGAAGGATGTACATGTCAAATGCAGTGAAAGGTAGTAATTTAAAGAGCTTAGCTTTGGGAAATACAATGGTAAGTGGATAGTCGGAGTCGGTAAAATTAGTGTTTCATTACACTCCATTTTGCGAAAAAAAATCTTACATTTATTATACTTCCACGAATGTAGTACTACACTTTTACAACTTTTATGTTATTGTGGCAACCAAATCTGATAAGAGAAGTATTAAAAGCTTGTGCATAGACAATAATTGAATTATAAATATTAAAGATAGCAAGTTAGCAAAGAAAAAGCAAATAAATTATGTAACAAATATCATAATATTCTCTTCTTAATCCTGGGTGTAATATTTTTCAAATAAATACAATAATATACACTAAATGTAATTTCCCAACAAATACGTAATCCTCATAAATTTCAGCCAATTTCTAATATTTACTTTATTCATGAGAAGAATGCTTGGGTTTTACCGTTCTAGTTCTGAAATTAAGAATATATTATGCATATAGGCCTTATTGTTTAACATGGCCTTATCTGAGGGAAAATCAATCTTTCTAAGGGGCTCTTTTAAAATGGTTATAGGTACTTTCTATCATCCTTGCTAAAAGTTCATTAATTTTAGATTAGATCAAATAATATTTGGAATACCTTTTTAGCACATGACCTAATTAGTAGCAGAATGGCAAATGTTACAGTAAATTATAAAACTCCAATTTTCATGACTTGGGACTTATCCTGTCACCTTACACTTTGCATCAAACAATTTTCCGAAAACAATTGCCTACAAATACATTCCTTTCTTCAAACGTATCTGAAGAGAAAGGCATAAAGTATCTTTACCTTGGACGTCTAGGGGTATGAGAGAAATTAGATTTCTCTTCACGTTACAGTCCTAAGACTATTTTATTGATGATCTGTAGCTTGGACGTCATGCGATATGGGAGAGCTTAGATTTTCCTTCGCCTTTCAGGTCTAAGACCATTGGATTGAAGCAACATAGCACCTGCTCTTATCATTGATAATAGTATCAGCAACAGACATAAGTAACTTAGTCAAATATTGATATTTACGCTTTTAACTTTGTAGAGGCTAAAGCTTATGGACAAGGGCGCTGAGTCTTTCGAGCGGTCAATACCATTAGTGGCAATAGATGCTTGTATTAGCTCTTCAATGGATTCAAATACAGATGTTTTAGTTGGAAAAAAACCCCTTAAATCTTTAAACCTGTTCCTGGTTTATGTACTCAAGGTACTGTTGAATCTTATAAAAATTGTATTTGAAGGCATTCGGAGTATGCCTTACTGGCTCCTGACTTCAAATCTTTGTTCCAATGACCATTTTACAGCGAAACATATTTGGAACTTAGGCTAACATAGAAATTGAACATTAAGTAATAAATTTAAGAATCAAACAATTATGAAATAGATATTAATTATTGTTAGCAGTTAGTGCTTTGGTAAAGGTGGAGGTTTCTTTGTGCTGACTTATCAAATAAATATTGTCAATGAAAAAGTCAAACAATCATATTATGCAACAAATACACCATATTGTATTTAGAACCAATTTTTGCTCAGAGTTGAAGGTGCTTGTTTTTCAATCAAAATTAGCACCTAAATTTTTACGAGTTCCTTGAATTTTACCCTGTGGTTAAATTAAGGAGAAAAAAACAAATAAAGAAATAAATCATAATAAGATATCAAGAAACAATAAATTTATACAGTATTTCCTCGATTTTCCGATCTGTGCGGAACAAGACTTATTCGGAATGAGAACGGATAATCCAAAAAGCTATTTAATTGAATTTTTTTTTTCACAGTCAAAGAAAAATTTTAGAAAAAGACCCATTTCGGATTGTCAAAATTTCATTCCAAATCAAAAGTTAGACAAACATAAAAAAGCATGTGCATAAAAGAAGCTGGTAACTAGCTTAGGAAAATTAACATTCATTGTTTTTCAGCTACGACCAGATTCTTGCTTTTCAGGTGCCAACCCTTGAAATCGAACCAATGTTAATGTGTTAGCAAGAGCAGCTTTCCACTGACGACGAAAACATATTAAGTAGTCACCACTCATCTGCACCACATTAGCATTCAATAAGGAACAAAAGTATGCCAATTTGGTTGCTGTGTATTTTGCGTAAATATTATGAGATTTTCTTTAATTTAATGTTGTTTGAAATATTAAGTCGAATTTTAATTCAATGTGCTATAAGGCCACTGTCTACTTTTATCACAAGCCTTAATTTATGTTATTTCAGTTAATTTATGACATGTATTAAGCAACAGCCTGTCATTTAAATGAAATGCAGATGGTATTAAAAGCACCCTAGACAACTGGCCGAATAAGCAAGAGACGGATAATAGAGGAAGCACTGTATTAATATAAGCCAAATATACCAGAATAAAACTTAATATAATGTAACTTCAATGTTTATAATGTTTTGAATTCTGGGTAAAGAAAGCTAAAAATGCATAAACACAATTATTATTACATAGTAGTATGTTGTAATTGAATACTGAAGATGCTGTAAAATTTGTGTAGATGTCAGTAATGACATTGCTTAGTATGTAAGAGTATTAACTATGGATATGTTGCTTATAAATAAAATTATCCTGTTACATTTGCATAGATCTCTACCGTATAGCCATCACTAAAAGCCTATTCATCTGAGGGTACAATGAATTTTACTTGGAAGCTGCTTACATGAATAATTTGTGAAACAGGGAAACAGACTAGTTCGGTAAGTGAAATATGACATGCACCATCTGTTTGGTTCAAAAATCTTCTTTTTTTTTTGCTTAAATTAGGAAAAATTTTCCAGCTGGCCTGCTTTTAGTATCACATGACAGAGGTGATAACTCGCTTACCGATTCCTTTGCTTATGGAAAAAATTTTCTTTAAATAAATTCCTTCCGTGTAAAATAAACGTGAGTGAAGAAAGTTGCTGAACACTAACAGAATCTGCCTCTTATGATAAAAGAACAGACGAAATTGTTTGAACAAAGCTTAACCTAAACAGTCACTTTTTTTCAAATAAGACCTACTGTTTAAGTCAATCAATAAACAAACCGTTTTGTTTTAACAATAAAATTCAAATACTTCTAAAGTCTTGAATTTTTTGGTTCTAATATTTAACTTTCTTGATGCAAACTATACTGTCTTATTGAAGAAGAAATACACTTGGCTCACCTATTTAGTAAATAAAGCTATTTTATTCTATCTATATGTGTAGCTAAAGTTTACTTTTTCTAAACTTCTTCTGATTCTCCACTTGGAGGAATCGTTATTGTCCCCTCTTCTTCTTCATCTGAATTGCTACTGTCAATTGTTCTTTCTATTTCCTTCGCTTTTGTTTGTTGTGTCTGTCTTCTCATTCTATTAAAGTATCATAATAAAGAGGCATAAAACTATTTTAATAGATAAACGATCAAAATATTCTTACTACACTTATTACTACAATTTTTTACTTCTTGGTTTTAACGTTCATTTTCCCCAAGTAACTGAGGCTCAGACGTTGACCTTCCCAGGGGCTTAAATTTGGCAGTGAGTTATTTCTTGGCCGGATGCCCTTACTGACGCCAACCAATGGGTTTTTCTTTCGTGAAGTTCCAAAGTCGCCCGCTCGGGGAATCGAACCCGCAACTTCTTGGTTACGGTGCAGTTGCACTAACCATTAAGTCACGGGTCCTCCCATACTTATTAATATAATTATTACTAAATTAATATCTCAGAGTGGGAGGGAAATTAATCCATTCGGTTCACGTTTCCAGTAGCACATCTTCATTAATGTGTTGTTAAAAGAAGTGCATTTTGTATACAAACATACGTACGACATAACAAGTTTAAAAGCCACAGTATATACAGTATATATATACTATATATATAAACATTCATAAGCTCCTATCGCATATAAATTTAACAAATAATTAATAGCTACTCAGAAAAAGACATCGCTAATTTGTTTAACGTTTCAACTCTTTACTGGCGAAGAAGAATGTTGAAACGTTAAACAACATATATAGTATGAGACCATGGACACTGTATTCTTTTTTTTGAATGGCTTGCATATAATATTTTCAGTAGTACTATTGTGAATTTCAGATTGTTCTCAAATATGTCTGTCACGCACATTTTTATGTAGCTGTTCTTCAAAGCAAGATGTCATAAATTATCAGTTGAACTTATTAATCCAAGTAACTAGATGTCTACATAAATATATAGGTAGTCACCCCATTCACTATTTATTCTTATTAAATAATCAGTTAAAGTTTTTGGTCCTTTATTTTAGGTTTAAGAAGCTACAATCTTTCTGTAGGTCATTTTTTGGAACTGTCGTTATTAAAGTGTTAAATTCTGTCTTACAAATGAGGAGCCGTGGCTAAATGGTTAGTGCAACTGCACCGTAACCAAGAGGTTCTGGGTTCGATTCCCCGAGTGGGCGACTTTGGAACTTCACAAAAGAAAAATACATTGATTGGCGTCAGGAAGGGGAATCGGGCCAAGAAATTCCTCACTGCTAGATACAAGTCCCTGTGAAGGGCACCGTCTGGGCTCCAGTTGCTGGAGAAAAGTGACATTAAACCAAAGAAAAAACCCCCCTCTCTTACAAAGAAGCATACCTTTAACTGAACTTCGACTTCAGAACAACCTGATCTAGAACAGCACATCTGTGAAAAGTGAACTTGGGGAATACTGTTTGACCACCAAATACCAGGTAAGTTGTAATCTTACTTAAAAAATAGTTGTTGTTGTAATAGTAATGATGGTAGAACAACAAGTTGGGAGATCATTTTTACCCATTGGACAAATGTATATCTTATAGGTTGTCATTGACCTATGATGGGTGGTCCCTAATGGATTAATCAAATAATTATACGTCAGAAAACTTTTTAATCTTTTGTTATTATTCCTCCAAACCAATTTATAAAGGTAGATGTCAATCTGCCTGTTTGTAGCACGGAATAACGATACAAAGGGACTTGTATTTTCTCTCGCTTCAACAAAAATTAGGTCACAGTAAAAGTATCACCTTCAGCAAAGGCTAATTTGAACTGGCCATTGGCGTCAGTATGAATAAGTGGCTTACGACGTGGGTCTACTTCTGTAACCGTAGCAATGTTTCACATTATTATGTACATATTATCTTTATCCTTGAAATCTTGTTCCCGACGGTCCATTAATGCCAGGTTGACGTTGGGAACAAGATTTCAAGGATAAAGATAATATGTACATAATAATGTGAAACATTGCTAAGGTTACAGAAGTAGACCCACGTCGTAAGCCACTTATTCATACTGACGCCAATGGCCAGTTCAAATTAGCCTTTGCTGAAGGTGATACTTTTACTGTGACCTAATTTTTGTTGAGGCGAGAGAAAATACAAGTCCCTTTGTATCGTTATTCCGTGCTACAAACAGGCAGATTGACATCTACCTTTATACATTGGGTTGGAGGAATAATAACATGAGATTAAAAAGTTTTCTGACATACAGTTATTTGATTAGTCCATTTAAATTAAAGTACACATTGATATCGTGGCACACCCATCCAAATGGCTTTTAACCCATCCACAAACGCTAAAACACTCAAAGATACTATTAAATAAAATAGTTATAATATCTTTGGTTGAATCTTTTAGTAGCATTAGGTTTAATTTCAATTTCTTTTGTTTAATCGTGCCTTTAAGTCAGGTACCATTAATTTAATGGAGTTTTTTTTTACATTAAGAGTAATATGACCAAATGCATTTCCGACAAGACAATGATCTAGAAATGTCTCTTTGAGCTTCTCAAATAGCTGAGCATTTATTTATATAGTGGATAGTAATTTTAGGTCGATGGAAAAACTGGTTCTTTGCCTTCCTATGATCTTCTTGAGAGTTCCTTGTGCTTTAATGACATCTTTCTGACAAGTGTAATAAAGCTCACTTATCTTTTAAAGTAATACGAGAACTTTTTGTTTAAGCAAGGTGAAAATTTCCATCTTATTCTCTCTACCAAGGAAACCCTCAGTATCCCTAGACATCAAATTTCTCTTTAATTGAATAAAAATTCTGAAGAGAGCTGGTAAATGACCATTTCAGCTTCCACTGATATCAGAATTTTAATTAACAAATAAAGCCTTATGATAATCTTTATTTTCAGTAAATGTTACAGTTCAGGCATAATTTGAATACAGCAATCACTGTTTTTGAAACATAAATAATTAGCAAAGCTATGTGATGCAACTTTTTGTTAATAACTATCCAGCCTTGTCGATGTATTTCTGATGAGATATTTATTTAGTTTGGAGTTTAAGAAAATCAAAATAGCAGCATAAAGCCTGCAATAAAACTTCTTTTTCTTTATTTCAATAAAATGTTTGCAAGGACATCGTATTCATAACAAAGATACTCTTTATGAACAAGGCAGAAACGAATTAAATCAATTATCACTTTAGCAGTGTGTCATCTTAAAGAAGAAATAGAAACAATGTTAATGGATGCATTTGGTGAATTACTCTTCTTAAGGAAGTGGTACACTGGAGTTAGTCTTATATGTGACAGTCATGGTGACAAGTATGGTGAAAGGTTTGCTCTGCCAATGATTATTTAGTCCATATGTTTTCCATACTTTTAGGACACAAGCTAACTTCACCCATTTTTTTGTTTATTTTTCTTGGCTGCCCTTATTCTTCTTTTGTAGTTTTTTGGGGGTTGGGGGTTTGTCCGGTTGTGTGTATGTGTGTATGTGTGTATGTGTGTATGTGTGTATGTGTGTATGTGTGTATGTGTGTATATGTGTATGTGTGTATGTGTGTGTATGTGTGTATATGTGTATGTGTGTGAATGTGTGTATATGTGTATGTGTGTGACTGTGTGTGTGACTGTGTGTGTGACTATGTGTATCTGTGTGTGAGTATGTGTGTATGTGTGAGAGTGTGTGACTGTGTGTGTGAGTATATGTGTATGTGTGAGAGTGTGTGTTGGTGTGTGTGTGAGTATGTGTGTGTATATATGTGTGTTTTTTTCGAGATTTATATTTGGCCTTTGATATAGAAGATTAAATTCTTAAATCTTGTGTTAACACCAATTGGAGCGCTTGGTGGAAATTCGAATGGCAAACGATTTTTATAGAAAATTTTAGCGAATCACTTTTTAAATAGTTTTTTGGAAAGCTGTCTTTATAAATGTATTCTGTCTGGTCATTTCATCTAAGAGTGTTGTAAGTGTTTTAAGTGTTTAAGGTTTTGTTTCAAGTTTAACATTTTATTTTGACGTGACTTGTTTTCATTTATG
>RDPX01000078.1:188056-215747 GCA_003991215.1 Morbakka virulenta | reverse complement strand
ATCAATCTTTAGCTCATGGTCCAGATTTGATTCCAGCAGTTGTTTAGAAAGACTGTGCTTCTGAGCTACATTTCTTGCTGCTCAAGCATTTTAACCTTTGCCTATCGGAAATTTGTTTTCCGCCATCTTGGAGAGTAACTAATGTTATTGCTGTGTTCAAGAATGCAGGTGACACATCTGATCCTCACAAATAACGACCTGTAATTTTTCTGTCGTTAGTTTTGAGTGACTTGTCTACAATGAGCTGGAAGAATCCTTGCAGAACTTAGGTCTCTTTGTTGATTTTCAGTATGGATTTAGAGGATCTCGCTCCAATGGTGACCTTTTGACTGTAATCACGGAATGTACGTATAGATTTATGGATTAGTCTGGCGAAGGACGAGAGATAGCGCATGATATAGCCAAGGCCTTTAATAAGGTGTGGAACGGTGTCTTGTTTCATAAGCTTTCTGGTTATAGTATTTATGGAAGGGTCTTTGCAATCCTTCAGTACTTTTTCTCAGATCGTAAAATGCGTGTCACAACAGATGGAATCACATCTGATGACCTTTCCATTTACGCTGGCATTCCTCAAGGTTCTATTCTTGGTCCGGCTCTCTTCCCTTTTTACATCGAAGATCTTCCTGGTAATTTCTTTCGGTTTATTAACATCTATGGTAATGGCACTACCCTGTACTCTGGCACTGACCACAAGGCAACTCATCAGGAACAGGTCAAAGAACAAAGGTCTTAATCTATTAGGCTCCAATGAAAATTCAAGGTGTGGTATTGTTTAAATGGTTATCTAAAATTAAACTACATATAAAAGGCATCCATTTTCGATTTAAACAGATGAAAATATTGTTCTTGTCCAACCTCAAGTTGCACATTGTAAGTTGATGCTTACAAAACTTTTATGTCAAAGAATTGAGAAACGAGGATTATAAATATATAGTCAAACGCTGCTAAAATATGAAAGGTAATATTCAGTATAATTTTACACATAAACCAGATTTTACTTACCGTACAGTAGTTGGAAAAAGTTCCGAAGTAAACAAGAAAATGGAAGCAAATGCCGCTGCAGTAAAATATTTTCCGACCAATGCGAAGGTTATTGACAGCAACGTGATGTCCTTTCCCGAATCTGCAAATCAAAAGAGAACTACTTTGTATTCCTTGACCACTATTAAACGCTATGTTTGTAAAAAAAAAAAATATGTACCCTTGTCCATAGTCCTTAATAAAAACACCTATCTTCATATTACCAATATCAATACCATCTCCTTTAATCAATTGATTAAGTCCATCCCCTCTTATTTCAGAGTCTCTCCGATATTCCGTTAAATCGAGTAATTTTTTTTTTTTTTTTTTTTTTTTAGTTTTAACGTCATTTTTCCCCAGCAATTGGGGCTCAGACGGTGCCCTTCAGAGGGACTTTGATTTGGCAGTGAGGAATTTCTTGACCGGATGCCCTTCCTGACGCCAACCAATGGATTTTTTTCTTCTTTGCAAAGTTCCAAATTTCTCATCGACAGCTCAGGGAATGGAACCCGGAACTCTTGCTTACTGTGCAGTTGCACTAACCATTAAGTCACGGCTCCTTTGATAGAATATGATATTTAAACCCTTTATGCGTTGACCGTTGAGTAGAGTACTACGTTTTTATTCTATGGTGGTGAGGACACAGCACTTGCATGAGCTGCAACTGTTCACTAAATTAATGGGCAATTAACAAGGTGCATTTTGGCTTTCTACATTTTATCAACCTCAAAAAGCTTAGTGTGGATTATTTGCTGTAAATATTTCAACATTAAAATTTTGGCATTCGGTTTACTGGAAAGGCAAACAATGCATAATCAGTGGAAAGGAAAAATACCTCTGTTTTTTGTTCCAGCTCATCTTGCAAACATTTCATACCTATAGTTTGTGCATTGGCTACTTGCTCAGTCTTTTTCCGAATTTCCTCTTCCAGCTCCTATCAGAATAGTAGAGAAAACAAACCACTCTATTACAACTCATGTCACGAAATACCTAAAAATGAAAGAAGTATACCCAGCTAGAAAAATATAATAAAATAACTACACTTTAAAAAAACGTTTGACGTACCCATATCGTGAATGCGTTTAGGTACAGATACTTACTAATAGTGGAGTTGTTGTTTGCCTTCCTCAGATTGTCACTATTCTGAAGATAAAGATCTTGCAATTCCCTTTCTGTCCCTTCTTAATTATTGTTCATTACAGAAGATCAACAATATTGAAGATAATCAGATTTATGAAAGAAAGGGTATACTAAAGTGTTTTTATCCATGAAATACTTCATTGTTCATTTTAAACTATTTATCTGTTAAGTAGTTCCTTTATTTGCTTGGATATTTAATATTTACAATTTAAATTTGTTCAAATGAAGCTAAGATTGAAGACGTAAGTGGTCATTTCGATATTGTTTAATGTAAGATATTTGAAAACAAAATGACATCAAATGTATATAGAGTCTATTTCTCTCGAAACGAAATGTATCAAAATACAATAAGCTAATTTTTATGACTGGCTCTCTAAAACAATTAAAGACCACATAAAAACTCCCTGCTTCTTGACTTCTCTTTCCTTTTTCTTGATTCTTGGTCCCTTTGATTGCCAGCGAAAAAGGTTTCAATCAAACTAAATGTGATATATAGGTTAGTGATGATTTTTATGAGTAAGAGTAAACAAACCATACGTGTTAGTAACTAATTTAATTGACAACCAGTCAACGAAAATAATTTCTACACATTCCTTACAATTCCAACTGCCTACCTTTTTCGCTGAAGACACCTTTTTACATTATTTTAGACATTATTTCTGACTTGTGGCCTTCACCCTAGGCAAGGCTTTGAAGCCACAGAGGGTCACCCTTCTTAAATGATTTTTCTTCTTTGATCTTTTTACTCTTTTCAATTGGTTGATTTCTTCCATATTCCTATTTTATCTCTGAAAACATTTACAAACTCAGTAATATGCCCGTTATAACAAAGTGATTCTTTAAAAGCCAAGTCTCTCTTTGTATCATAACCTTTAATTAAGGACATAATTTCCACTAAAACACTCTTAATGATCTACTATGCTACTTTAGCTTCAACTTACGTCTGCCAACCAAATAAATACCTCAAAGATATTAAAATTCGTACAGTAACATTTTTTGCCTAATCATCCAGAACAAAAATCAATACTATCTAGAAAATAAACCCGGCTAATGTATTTTTGCGAGTTTTATGAAACATTTTGAAGTATCAAATCTGGTTGATACCAGTAGATTTTGGTTTCTAATTTTATTAATGT
Source organism: Morbakka virulenta (assembly GCA_003991215.1). Lineage (NCBI taxonomy): Eukaryota > Metazoa > Cnidaria > Cubozoa > Carybdeida > Carukiidae > Morbakka > Morbakka virulenta. The sequence continues at coordinate 212,451 of RDPX01000078.1, read as the reverse complement.
CTCCTTTAAGTAAAAACCTACTAGATAGATAGATAGATAGATAGATAGATAGATAGATAGATAGATAGATAGGTGGATAGATAGATAGATGGATAAATAGATAGATAGATAGTTGGATAGATATATAGGTGGATAGATAGATAGAGGGATAAATAGATCGATAAATAGATAGATAGATAGATAGATAGATAGATAGATAGATAGATAGATGGATAGATGGATAGATAGATAGATAGTTAGATAGATGGATGAATGGATGGATGGATAGATAGATAGATAGATAGATAGATAGATAGATAGATAGATAGATAGATAGATAGATAGATAGATAGATAGATAGATAGATGGGTGGATGGATAGATAGATCGATAGATAGATAAGTGGATAGATAGATAGATAGATAGATAGATAGATAGATAGATAGATAGATAGATAGATAGATAGATGGATGGATAGATAGATAGATGGATAGATAGGTGGATAAATCGATGACTAAATTTTTTGGACTCTCACTCATTAATTTGTCATTCTATTAGCTTATTTCGACCAAATAAATTACACACTATCAAGTTTGTACCGTCTGTTTAAAACAAACCACACCGTTACCAGGACACCACATCAAAGAGATTTTTGTTATGTGAAGTACGAGCTAAAATAGAAGTGAGTTCTACAGCAGATGTTAAAAAAATCATAAATGAATAGAGTGATCTCAAAACGCACGAGGTACCAGCTGTAATAACGGCAGAAGTTGGGCCAGCGTAAAACCACAGCTATGAATTGAATAAAATTCTGCTTATCTTTTCAAGCGGTAATGTTCTTTCTGAGCTGGTTCCTAGTGTCCAACACAGTGTTCCAACTATAAATTATTCATTTGCATTAATTTATGCAAAAGGGCACTCAGAAAAAGTATACACGTTTCTTGTTAAAAGAAGAGAAAAACGCTTTTTGATAATCCAGACTAAGATTATGTATTCAATGATTCTAATCCTACTAAGAATAAGTTGATAAAACAATAAAAAAAATGAAATGGTTCATTTTTCAGTGTTAGTATTATTTTTTACAGGTTTATCTTTTTATTTCTTTCGACTCGAGTGCATTGATGCCTGTTTAGCTATTCTACCTACATAAGAAACAAAGTTCAAAACAATAAATGTCTGTTTTCGACAAATACCGATAAAATATTTTAACTTGGTTATAAATGCTTTAAATATGACTCCCTTCCCTCACTTTTTATTATTCCGAGCGAGCGAAGCAAGTGAGAATTTCTTCCAACAGACAAATTTGCTTTTGTTGGGCCCTCAGACAACTACAAGTACCTTTTTGGAACTTCGTGAGGGTATAACTGTACAGTACATCCGACAACTATAAAATCTTAAGTAAAAATTGATCCTATAATCACATTGTCCCTTGAAACGATTCCTTTCCCTCTATATGCTAACCTAGTCATGAAAATAGAGTGTTTTACTTTACGAGCCATCTCTGTTTTGGAAGAAAAAGTAATCTTGCCTCAGGGAGTATTCATTGACTTTTGTGACAGGAAAGATCGTGTAGATTTTTAAGGTCTGAAATTTAGAACAGAAGAACACATATGGGGTCTGATATTTTGATAACTGAAAAAATATTTGGTGTCTGAAATTGACAGCAAATTAGCTTAATGTGGTCTGTGGCTTTGAGGGTAAAAAATTTTATTTGAAACCTCTCTTGAGAGAAAAACGTTCGAAAGCCCTGTGGCCAATATAAAAGAACAAAAGTCCATTGTTTGGGTTTTTAAAAGTTGGTTAACATTTCTTGGGATCTGAGAAAATAGCCTGAGATGACCACGCCCTTCAGAAAAGTCAGTAGGAACCTTTTCAAATTTTGCCAATTTTTAAATATTAAACCAACTTAGACTGCTGAGAAACACGGGGACTTAAGTTTTCGTGTCTTATTCAAGGATTGCTGTTGGCTTTTTTTAAGGCAAACTTTTAGCTATTATTTCTAGAATTATCATTTATTCTGCAAGGTATAAATTATCTACCTGTAGTATGAGTGTCCATGCATAAACCTGATCGATAGAAAGAGTACTATACATTTATATCCAGATTTGAAATCAAACATTGAAGCAGAAGTTATCGTACGGCAGAGTTCGTTCATATCAAAATAAATGGTAAAAGCTGATAAAAATAACTCCCATAACTCCCATCACCATTTTCAGAACAAAATCATGATATAGAAACATTTCTTTGTACAGTCCTACAGGTACGTCAGGGGTCTTCAATAATATTTAACTGATGCAGATCACGCCTATATTTCATGTCCGAAGTATCCTGAAACAGAAAAAACTAATTATTCCTAACCTGACAAGCCACAGGCCTTAATTACCTCCTGGTTCCTTGTTACAACGAGCCCTGAGATATGGATATATCTTTTGATAACAATTCAGGTTTTTACTAACGAACACCAATGTATGAGATTTAATTATAGGATGTATTTTCATGATTCAAAGTGCTTGTATCTGTTTAAACCTGAGTCACATAGGACAATTAGATTCAAAAAGCGTCATTTTTCGGCGAGAAAATAACATACTAATGCTTCCAACCGAACCCAGCCTTAGTATTATGTAGCTTCATTTTTGGTCTGTTTCTTTCCACTTTTCATATGCTTAGCCAATCCACGCTGTGCGACAGAAATTCTCTCTCTCAGGTGCCATATCCCGCAAGGACGTTGGCGATCATGGACTTCTACATCTTCCGGTCTTTAGTGGTCTTTAGAAGTTCTTGAGCTGTTTTGTTCATCCATTTACTAATGCTGCAATCTACAAACTTTACCTTATAATATGATTTTTTTGACAGTTGAACATTCTTACTTTTTAGCTCATTNCGAGAAAATAACATACTAATGCTTCCAACCGAACCCAGCCTTAGTATTATGTAGCTTCATTTTTGGTCTGTTTCTTTCCACTTTTCATATGCTTAGCCAATCCACGCTGTGCGACAGAAATTCTCTCTCTCAGGTGCCATATCCCGCAAGGACGTTGGCGATCATGGACTTCTACATCTTCCGGTCTTTAGTGGTCTTTAGAAGTTCTTGAGCTGTTTTGTTCATCCATTTACTAATGCTGCAATCTACAAACTTTACCTTATAATATGATTTTTTTGACAGTTGAACATTCATACCTTTTAGCTCATACGCATATATATATATATATATATATATATATATATATATACTAATGCTCGCTATGTATGTCAATCTCTGTCTGTCCCTGCTTCTTTTCCCATTGATCTTGCCCGTAATGCTGAGGATTGAGCTCCGATATCGTTTTCTGATAGCAATGTAATAAGACAGAAATTAGAAGGCAAAAAGTCTTTAACATTCGCAACACTACTACCTGTCTTTTCTGATCAAAATGGAATTCTTTGAAAGGAATGGCTTATTGATTTGATAAGAGGTTTCAAACGTTTGACTATTCTTTCTTTCTCTCAGTCTGTCACGCCACTGATAAAGGGTGACACCAACAGACTTTTCCAAACTTTATGATTTTGTGCCAACTACATCCACCTGCTGCCAACCTTGCCCTCGATGTCATCCCTCCTCTTGGTCTTTCTTTTTCTTTGGTTTCCTCCTTTGGCGTTCGTTCTGTTGTTTTTCTAGCCAACCGATTAAGTGCTTATTCTTGCAACATGTCCTGCCCACTGGTCTTTTGCCTTTTCCATTCTTTCCGGATGTTCTTTACTTTTGTTCTTGCTCTTAGATTTTTATTTCTGATTTTGTCTTTCTTTGTGTCTTCAAGCACTTCTATTTCCATGTTTCTCTGGGCCACAGCCAGCGTTTCTTTCTGATGTTTTTAAGTGATTATGTTTCTACTCCATATGTCATTGCTGGTAATATGACAGCGCCCATGATTTTCTTTTTCAAACATATGGGTACTTTCTTATCTTTTAAGAAGGTGCTTTACTGTCCAAACCACTTCCAGCCTGCTATTTTCCTCCCATCGGTTTTCCTTTGCAATTTCATTTCCTGATATCAACAGTTTTCCCAAGTACTTGAACTAAACTTGTATATGTTCTAGCAAAGGAAAAACATAGTTTCAAAAGCTTTTTTGCCTGTTTCACCAGAAAAGAAATATAGAGCTTTACTTTTTTAGGGTAATTTTCTTAAATACCCAATGATTTAACCGATTGAGTAATTAGAAACATTTAATAGTATAAAAATTTATGTCACCTCGATCTGCTCTTTCATGCGTCTATTCTCTCTATCTAAATTTTGTCTTTCTGTTTCAGCTTGTTCTCTTCTTGCCCATTCCTGTGCATTTTCATTTTGGAGTTTCTCAATCTAGAGATATAACAAATTGAAAGTTCTTTAATGTCTAACAAACATAAACGATATTTATCTGCATCTACCTTTTAAATAGACAAACAGCTTTTATCACCGGACAAAAGATGCCAACAGATTACAACAGAAGTTTATGCAAAAGCTAGCTGCAAAAGGCATTGTTCACTTTTTCTGTTCCAGCAGTTTCATGTCAAAATGAACCAAAACTAAGTTGTTTCACTACAAAAATAAGATACATCTATTTTATTGTTCTGTTGGCCACTTTGCAGGTGAACTAAGGAGTTCTTTCCAAAAGCTTTGATTGCTTTATAGCATTATTTTTCCAGTTTGATAAATGGATAGTCAATCCAGTCAGAATGCCTCGCCAGAATCCTGACGTAGACGGCAATCATTAAGTGTTTCTCTCTCAGCATTTTAAACACATGGGGGGCCTGAAATGTTTTGAAACTGGTTAGTCCTTCAAGCCAACCCCAAAACGTTATTCGTCGTTGACCCAGTGCACGCTTTACCTCAATCCCACTGGTCAGTAAGACACCTTCTAGCTTCCCATTTTCTAAATGCGTGCCCAACAAAACGATTTTGCCTAGCGGTTTGAATGTGAAAAATAAATGTAAGAAATTTTATTTTGATAATGCTGCTTCAACTTTGATTTTCAGAATTGTTTCTCAATGACTGGTGTACTATTTGTAATTTCAAAAAAGGGATTTTCAGTTGATCGTTTCAAAGAAGAATAAAATGATCAACATTTAACACGTGCATTCGTTTTGGTTGCGAACGTTTTGTGTTCAAAAAATATTTTCAAAATTCAAAATATTCTTTGTGACATGGTATTCAATGACATGACTGCAGACTGAAGAAAAAAACCGGAATAAACAGCACGATACTCTCCAAGTACTTCTTCAATTGTAAACACAATTGGGCACTGATCTTGCTCGTGATAAGCATGTGATTCTGGTGTTTGTTTTGATGAAGAGTACGTGTCTTTCATTTTCCTTTTAAAAGAGGCGACAGTAAAAACAAAAGGGCTTTCATGGCTAATCTTGATTTCTCAGCCAGAGTTATAAGGAAAACCACCATTTAAATGCCCTGCTATTTAATTCTATACTTCTTTGTACACTGATAAGATTATACAGCTTTTTCTTAGCAAAAAACTGTACCCAGAGATCTCAATAATGCATGACGTATTCAGAAGCCACAACCAGGTCTTGATGGCTTTTGGATATGAATGGATTTGAATCAAAACAGCGTTTCTCTACATGGGTCTCTTTTTGCTAAAAAGGTAACTAAATTTGTCTTTTGCAGCTTGACTTATGCAGGTTGACTCGAATAATAACAAACATTTGCACATCATCTTTAGCATTGTTTACAACTGTGGGAAATTTAGCGTTGTTGAAGTGCCATCAGTGGCATAACTTTTGTATACCTTAGCCAACCTGTCAGATAAACAACAAATTGTCCCTTCCTTACAATTCTTAGTTCTTTTATATGTTATAATTAATTTATTTATATATTTGGTTTTTGTTCATTTCTTTGGTATAATATGATAGTATGCTGATTTTGATCCACGGCATTTGCATGCAAAATAAAAAGTGGTATTTATCCTATTTCATTTGATAGAAGTACCCTTTTACTAACATTGCACTTTGAATTCACCCCTTTTCGCTGACATTCCACTTTAAGCGTTCAAGTGCAAATAGCTAGATAAGTTTCTTTGGATATGTTTTCTGTAAAGGACGCTTTTTTTAAAAAAATATCTTACTATGGGCGAAAACCCCACCCCTTCTTGAAAATTTAAAGTCCTGGAATTGGCGCAAATTTACGCCCCTTTTCTCAATGAATTTAGAAACAAGGACGAGTACTACTTTTTATACAGGAGAGCACCTACGGCATTTTCATCCGTTAAGGTAATTTTATGGTAATTTTTGTGCCGCAGGCGTCAAACCAAAAACAAAAAAAACTCACTGACGTTTGTCTTCTTGAAGGTCTTCGTAAAATAAATCGGGGTATATAATCAGCCTCAAATGCGATACTTTCTTTCCTTAGGCGAATACATTCAGCCCCCGTCATTTTAAAATCATGTTTTTGGCTTACATTACATTGTGTTTTGTAAGAAATCATTCTGCAAAGTTACTAAACTTTGCTTTCACTGTCGCAAACACTATCTCCAAATTCTCACTCGCTGGTGGGTATATCTGAAATGATTTTGGTGGTTCAGAATTATTGATACTAGTTGTGACCGAGACTAAAGGCCAAGATCCCAAATTTCAAAACGTATTTTCATAACTTATCAAAAGCTCATTTTACAACTTAACTTTAAAAAAATTATAACATTTAAGTTTTTTTCCCTGACCATCCTTCAAAAGCTGCAGGTAAACGCAAAATGAACTGAGCGCAAAAATCAACGTCGAAAACAAGATTTAGCTTGGGTTGTATCGAAAAAGGAAACTTTGGTCTGACCAAATGGCTGACCATAAATGAAAAGATGTCAAAGCTCGGCAAGACAACCTGAGTGCTGAAAAGAGTAACCCTTGAAAGAACAGGCAAGTTAGATGCACTGACAAAAAATACACGAAGAAGAGTCAACCGGTAAGGTAAAGTCCAATGTGAGTCGTCTGCAAAAGCCTGAAAACACGGAGTTGATTGTAGCTATTTTGCGTAAAGCAATATAAAGTTCTGCTGCACAAGAACGACGTCGAGACGTTACAAGAGCAATTAAAACAGATCAGTTCACTGAAGTTCTGAATCAAAGAAAGAAGGATTTGAAACAATATTCCACCTACCTTCACCTGCTACCAACCAATCATAGACACTTCCAAAGAGCATCTAAAAAACTTCAAATCGCCAAAATTAAAACCTTTATTTTATGTCAAAACAAATTTTCCCTTCAAACCATAAATTCTATGGAAATTGTTGTTAATTCACGTCAACATTAAGTCCCATTTTTTCTTTGGGATAATAAAGGGAATTTACCAGTAGCTCTGATTGTGCTAAAAAATACTCCACCCAGGAATATATAGAAGCATATCTCCACAATAAATAATATAGCCAAAAGACACCAGAAAACTCAAGAGAGGATCAAGGATGAATACCTCCAATACGAACTGAGAGAATGGCAACAAAGCCTTTTAGACATAACGGGGGAGAAACATCATAGCTCTTAACGGGGCAGTAACATCACTATAAGTTCGTTCAGAGTCAAACAGGAGCATTGCACTAAATATTTATTTGAAGGGATCTCAATTTGAGCTGTGTAGTTTTATTCAATCTAATACTTAAGTAGGTCAAATTAGTTGCTCAAGCAAGGGGAGTTGCTCACCAAAACGTTATGTAACGCTAAAGGGTGTAAACTTGGCGCTTTGCAGCACGCTTTGAAGGAGTATGTAGGGATGCGAACAGCTTATTATAACGTTACGTACTTTTTAATGACCCCAACAATTTTTAAATTACACTTCTTCACAGTGTGAGAGTGGTTCCATATTATAAAACAAATATCTTCTGTATTACTGTGAGTATTATAAGAAGAACAGGCATTCCGTATAAAAATTTACACTCTTTTTTCCGATTTAAAGTGCAATATTTTTCCTGATGCTCAATTTTCCTACTAATTTTTAAATGTACCTTATATTTTGATAATTTAAGCTTAAAAGAACCAATGCGCTCCAAATGTAGTATCTAAAATTTCAAATAAAGTCAAAATATATCACCAAATTTCGAAGATTACATTGATGTCAGATAAGAATTATAAATATCTAAGAAAAATTGTTCTTTATTCAAAAACGAGATTTTCGCTCAAATCTAGAAGAGAAAACTGAAAATCGTACCTTCGGAATAGCAAAGGAAAAATTTGATACTCACCTCTTGTCGTAATTCTCTTAGTTTCAGGTCTTTTGTGGATTTCGGGATTACTGGATAGAAGTTTTCATCGCCATCTCTCTGTAAAAATTGACGTATTCTTATATGAGAAATTATGAGCTCAAAAATGATCTTCAGATTACTTAATCAGGTAGAAAAGATACCAATGGAAGAGCTAGGGACATGGTTATCAATTTTTTGACTTTGTAGGTTAAAAAGCTTTAAAACTTTCTAATGGTCAGTTGTGAATTTTTTACAAAAAATTTGTCAAATGACTATAATGATGTTCAACTATTGGCACGACGCAGATTTTTTTTTTCGTCCTTTGACAAAAAAAAAATTCATTCCAGAGTCTACATGCAGTTTTTAGTCGAGTAGAAGACATAAATAGTTTTTACATGAGAGGTAACTAGAAAGCAATTCTTGCAGTTTAACAGTGTTATTTTAACCTTACAATTTTAATCTATTATTGAGAAATAGCCAGAGCTGAGATGTTATTTACATTGAGACATAGACCAAATGAGGATAAATTCGAAGAAGCAAAAGCATATGGTAAAGCTCAAGATTTTCATCCTCTGTACTCTCTGACAATATCATTCGACAATATCACCATCAATACAAAAGAGACTAGAAGCTGTTGAAATGTGACTTTACAGGAGAATGATAAGAATATTACGGGTAGACCATCAAACAAATGAGGCAGTTTTGAGGAAAGCTGGAGCAGAAATGTGTCTGATAAAAACAATCCGTAAAAAGCAGATGAGGTTTATCGGACATATGAGAAAGGAAGGACTAGAAAATCTTAATCTTACAGGTCGTATTGAAGGCAAAACAAGCAGAGAAAGACAAAGCTTAACATACTTGGGAAGTCTTAAGTGCCATATTAAAAAGTATATATCAACAAGTGAGAAGGAAAAGGTAAAAGCTGGAGATCTACTACATATGATGAGAGATAGGTATCTGTGGAGAACTATGATTGCCAACGTCTGAAATGGATACCGCACAGAGAGAGAGAGACAGATACTCATTGAAGAAATACGTGCAACCTTACTGAAATCAAATTGAATTTAAGAATGTGTTTTTGCCTAAGAAACCTTGTGTATATAATCAATTAAATACATTTTTAACTGACAAATATGAAAAATTGTTTGTTAATCCACTAATTCAAGAAAAGGATTAGTTAACTACATTTTTGGTCCAATTCCTATTTCACAATTTTGCTGCATTTAATTGGAAGCCTCGTTTTCAAGACCGATGCTTTTTGTTGCCAGAATACTAGACAAAGTGAATTCGAACCATCAGGATTTTACCTATCGTAGGCTTTACCAAATGAAGCTATGGATAATTTGCTACCAGGTAGCTGTCTTGCAACTGCGACACTTAGCAACTTCGGCTACCATAAGGAGATGGGATAACTCACAAAGAAGTACACACACACATCACACACGCATACACACACACACACACACACATNTTAACTGACAAATATGAAAAATTGTTTGTTAATCCACTAATTCAAGAAAAGGATTAGTTAACTACATTTTTGGTCCAATTCCTATTTCACAATTTTGCTGCATTTAATTGGAAGCCTCGTTTTCAAGACCGATGCTTTTTGTTGCCAGAATACTAGACAAAGTGAATTCGAACCATCAGGATTTTACCTATCGTAGGCTTTACCAAATGAAGCTATGGATAATTTGCTACCAGGTAGCTGTCTTGCAACTGCGACACTTAGCAACTTCGGCTACCATAAGGAGATGGGATAACTCACAAAGAAGTACACACACACATCACACACACATACACACACACACATATATATATATAAAGCTTTTGATTCGGTTATCCGTATTAAAGTGCTCAATACATAAATGCAGAGCGTAATATAAGATATGATAAGTTGGAAAGAATCAAAAAACTACACAGTCCATTTCGACAAGCCTGTTTCGTGATTCTTTCCAACTTATCATATCTTATATATATATATATATATATATATATATATATATATATATATATATATATATACATACATATCCTTAGACCTTCGACCATAGTTCCTCCTGTCCTGGGTGGGACATCGGGCAGAAAAATGGCGCCAACGCATTCGGTCTCTGGCCAAGGCTTGAGTGTCATGCGTTTGCACACCCCGTTTCTCTCTGTCTTCTTTAAACGTCCCGTCTTCTTTTTCCTGATATTGGTCTCCAAGGTGTTGCATGGTGTGCGAGACGCTCCTCAGGCGATCTGAGAGTATGCCCTGCCAGCTTCCATCGCCTTTCCTCAACTATCAAATGCAGTGGCCTTTGCCGTCCTCATTTGTAATTATATCTCGCCATGTAATTCCAATTCCAAGAATCCTTCTGAAATATATATATATATGAGTGTGTGTGTGTGTGATTATCAGTGTGTACTTAGTCTTAGTCTTCAGCTTCCCACTTCTAGGTAACTAGAGTCTTTTTCATGAGCCAAGCGCTTAATTTAATCTACATCTGAAAGAGATAACTAAATTTTCAATGGTTTATCTGCTGGAGAACTTTAATGTATGTATGTATGTATTTATTCGCCACTAACAAAAAAATACAAATGTTCAAAGGTAAATGGTAAAAACCTAATACATGATGTTATCCAAAATAGTTAAAAAATAAGACTAAACAGAAACAAAAAGTCATCATAAAAAATGTTTGTCAAAGTCATTGTCAAATGTCATTGTCAAAGCAATGGAGCTCCTCGGCTTTAAGGCATTCTTTTTATTTGTACTGTTTCAACGCAAGCAAGCTTTACATTTTTGAGGGTGCTTCATTTATGTACACGAGAGTAAGATTTCCCAGATCCTTTTCTTTGTTTTGTTGACATTGCATGGCTTCTGTTCGCCTTTTATCTTTGGGGTAGACTAACCTGTGTTAAAAAAACCACAGGATAAGTGTGGTTTTCACAACAAATTTAAAGCCTTTTAAAATTAATCGGTTGCGAAGTATAGGATTATAAGAGCTAGAACAGCACATTTTAAGTGGCATGATCTTGTTGCAAATCTCATCGCTGCGGTATTTGAGAAACGTTTTATTTAATCCGATATTTTCACTGCTATTACAAATCTCTTACGTTCTGTAAACACATTCCATGGTTTAGCTTGCAACAGTAGTAGAACTTTTGGATTAAAATATAAAAACAGAGTAAAATCAAACAGAGTTAAATTTCCCCCACTTAATTTTCTTTTCCCTCTATTTCTAATTAGGCAATACCTTGGTCTTTATTTAACTTGATTCTGACTAATTTCTATTTGTATTTAAAGCATACATAAAAGTTTTTACTACAAAATTTTCGTGGGAATGTCTGTAGCTCTCTACGTCATCTATTTTGTCACGTCTGCTACTGGACCTCATTTATTGGCCAAATATCTAAGTAATTTCTATACCATTCTAGTAATTTCTATACCTTACTGGTAATTTCTATACCATACTAGTAATTTCTATACCTTACTGGAAATTTCTATACCTTACTAGTAATTTCTATACCTTACTGGTAATTTCTATACCATACTAGTAATTTCTATACCTTACTAATAATTTCTATACAATGATCTTTTAAAAGTCGCTACCAAGAGGTGTCATCTCATGTTCACAAAACACAGCGTTTTAGAAGCAGTAGAATCTAAGGTTACCAAGGCTAATTTAACAGCAGGTTTAACAAATATGGTTTCTCACGTTTCATGGCTACTTAATTTGTTTGCAAAGAGATCATTGGCAATGACGAAGTATTAAATTCTTTTCAAGAAATGAAGAAATGAAAAATAGGTAGGGAAAGGGTTCAACCAGCTTAGTAAATATTATCTTAAAAATGGTATAATATAGAAGGAGGGAATTTGGAATTATAAAAGCGTGAAAATATATTTGCACCGATGTGGATCAAACTAGTGCCTATTGCTATTAAGGCAACATGTTCTACCCTTTGAGCTATCACCACTTGTCCACCATATCATTTTTACAACCACATCTTTCACTTAAGTGGGTCGTTCTCTCCCCTAAATCCCTATCATTACACATCACAACCCAATCACACATTTAGAAACAAGCTTCCCACAGTATGACAACTTCCCTTCCAAGATCAGATCAACTGATCCCACCAAAAACGGAAGGTAATGAAATTGTAAAAATAATATAATATAGATGGAGACGGTTTGGAATTATACAAAAGACAAAGATATGTTTGCGCCAAACTGGATCCAGTTTGGTGCAGGCAAATTTCTCTCCTTTTTATAATTCTTTTTTTGTATTTATTTTGGGGAAATTTTAAGAGATAGCATTAATATAAATGATATTTAAGAAAATGTTTCACAAAGCTCTTGTCAACAATGGGTGTTATGACGCTGCATATTTTTATGGCGCATTTATATTAAATTTTGCGTACCTCACAAGCCCCATCTGTAGTAGCTGTGCTCATAACAGAGCTTCGTCCAGCATTTGACTTTAAGTTTTCCAGTTCTTCTTTTAAGTCACAATTTTCCCTAGGTAAAAAATGTTTTGTTATGTTATATTTACAGCATCTGTAGTATCTATACTGTAAAGAGAATAGAACTTAATACATTCCAAGATATATGTTATATGCTGTGAAGGCTCTTTTTCTTGTAGATTAGTGCTTGACAGTTAATTCTAAAAATAAGGAGCTGCATTCTAATCCCGAGTAATTTTAGGGGCCTTTCATAAAAGTTGTTTTTAATTATTCGGCATTTTTTAAAATAATAAATTACTAAGGGGATTTTTTTTTTCTCCAAAAACAGGGCGAGTGTGAAAAGAAAGGTAATTAAATTAGGATGTATCCTAATTCAAGTTAATTAATAAATATTTAAGGTAGGAGCAAGGAACACCACTTTAAGACGCAGCTAGTCTGTTTATTGCATCAAAATATCATAAATAAACCAAAATATAGCACAATATAACTGACTTACTACAGTATACTACCTTAATACAGCATTTGCTGTTTTAAGGTAGTATACTGTGAACAATTCTTCAAACTGATCTTTAATTGACTTCAATTAATCTTAAATTGTAACATCTACCAAACGTTCAAGGCTTTTCAGTCTCTGCTTGTCAAGGTAATGCTCTAAAAACCTATTTAGAGACATCTTTAATGATTCTTTGTTATAAAATAAAGCCTAAATTCTGGCTCAGCAATGCTCGCAAAATGTGAAAAGCATCATGTGAAAAGCTAGTTTATGGGATTTTTTATCTTAGCTAACTGGATTCATATGTTATACTCTTTAAGAACCCAATAAGGAGGAAAATTTTGTTAGGCATGATGACAGCAGCCTTGCCAAGTAATTTCACCAGGCTCCAGTCCCTTTCAGCAGAGAGTACCTGACCTGCAAAGTGGGTCCCGTTAGGTTCAGTGTGTTAACACACTACTTCACTGGCCAGAAATTTAGCTTGGCTTAGGACAAAATAGGCTGAAGCAGATGTTCACATTTTCGAGGAGATAGCCACAACAAAAAGAATAGAAATAATACTATATGTAACATCCATACTGGATTTGTGTAGACACAGGCATATTGTTCGTAGCAGCGCTTTTTATGATCGGATGCTCTTCCTGACACAAACGACAGTTCCAACGGTGGGTCTAGCCTTTGGTCATCCAAGACCTACTCACAAGGCAGTGAGTTGATTTCTTCTATAGAATCCGTAGACTATTTCTTCTTCTTCTTCTCTGAGTCAGATGGCCTCGAGATTGGCTACTGTGTTAACAAGACCAAGATTACTTATATTTTTGAAGGATGTACCGACGTATTGTTTGTACTCTGCATTACATTTCAAATTTGATCCGCCTCTTCCTCTCTTCCCCTCCACCATTCCTTGAATCATCTCCTTTTCTTATCCAGTTCGTCTCCACACTCGATACGAGGTGGTTTAGGTGTTACGCATAAATCAGAGCGCTCTAACAGAAAAGTGTGTTTATTTTGACTCTTGTTTTGGAATAAACTGGTAAAAATTAGAGTTTTACTGATTTGGTATGTAACTCTCATCTTCATCATCAAGATATGTACATTGACAATTTTAATGTATATTGAATGTACGTTAAAATCAATATGTAGCAAATTATGAACCCTATAAAATCGCATCTGACTTTTCATAAGTGGTGGAACAGGGACAGAAAACTTGCTGAAAGCACAGTAAGAGGTCTCTGAAAGTTCAGCAAAGATCCATGAAATAAAGGAAGTATGGAAATACACTACCTTTATATTATTCAATGTGTTTTTTAAAGTCGACTAAGTGCTACCTTTTGTTCGCTAAAATTTCTTGGGTTGCTTTTGCAGGTGTCTATTTAAAGGAACGCTTTTTCATCATATTGACAACTTATCATCATTTAAAACTGATTAACAGGTGTTTTCAACTGTGGTTTCTCAAAAACAGCAAGCACCATCAATAATATTTTTCTTTGTCATTTCTAAACCTTCGCCAGGATATTTTAATTTTTTTTCCCCTTCCTTGTTCAACAAGCTGAGATGTTACTGGTTTGCAGGAGAAACTTCGTTTTACGGAAGAGAGTTCTGTGACGGAATTTTCAACTACACGGCTCTTCGGAAAGGCGATCCAATCAAATTAAAGATAAGGTTGAAAAAATGATCTGACTAAGGGCGTGGCGAGGATAGCTTAACTGATAAAGCACATGGCTATGAAACTCTTAAACACCAGTTTAACTCAATTTCAGGTGCAATTTTCCACTTTTAAGCACTTTCTTTGATTTAAACTTCAATGACTTATACCAATAAGCAAATCACTACATTTAGCCAGCTCTGTATATGGCTACCATGAATTTGTATACAAATTGTGCTTTAAAGGAAATCACCGTGCATTGAACTATATTAGTGATGAATGAAAATTACGTCAGGGTTAAGTGATGAGATAATGTTTCAATTTTGAGGCCTCCTTGTTTTATGGTTTAGGGTTTACCTGTTTCTATAGTTTTTCATTGTCAAAAGATTCTATATATTTCTTTAGTGGTTTCTCTTATCGACTTCTAATTCTTTCTTGTTATTATGAAACGAGAAGTTAGAGCAAATTAAGTTTAAGCGAATTTATCACTTTGGCAAGTACATTATTTGCTTACAATCATTTACATATAATTCTTTAAATTGCTGGGATAAGGAGCTTGAGTATTCGTGATAGATATAGATTAACATACAGACACTAATAAACGCATAGGTTACTCTACTGAAAATAAAATCTGTTTTTATTAGATAAAAATAGAGCTACTTTCTATTTTGTAATACAAAAGAGGATGCCCCGAGAGAGGGGAGTCCAAACAAAACAAAAATCATTTTGTACTTATGCCGTAAGAACTGATGGAATCAATCTAAACAACAGTACCAAACTTAAGTGGCTACCACAAACAACCATATACCATATCTCGAGAGAGATTTACCGTGGGTGATCAAATAGATAAAGTGACAGTATACGATCTCAAGATGCTTGATTAAATTCTGTAATTGAAATTTAAAAGCAGTGGAGTTGCAGACAGTAGCTGACAATTATTATGATAGCTTGTGGTTAAAATCAAAAGAATTTTTTGAAAAATAGTTTAAGCCAGGAAAAACCCATTTTCAACAGGTACTTCTAATAAATAATTAAAGACAAAAGCTGTACTAGCAATCGACTGTCATCTGGTTCATAAACTTTATTCTGCAAAATAACAAGGGATCCAAAGTCTTTTTAAACAAAGAAATAAAGACAATTGAAGCTGAATAATCAGACATGTAATAACGTAAACAAGAAATATACCGGAAAAAAATATATTTACCGTATACGTTCCGCAAGATTCTTTTTGCAATCGTTAAACTTTTTCCTTGTAATATTTAACTCTTCTATGACGTCTCCTACCTGAGCACCTGGAGAGTAATTTCTTTCCAAAAAACTAGGTTTAACTGGCTCTTGGTCATCCATCGGTATTCCTAACACAACTTTATTTTCTGCAAGAATTTGCTCTAAAAACTGTAATTCGGCTCCTAACTTTGGGATTGTTGATTCATAAACACTTGTTTGTTGTAGTGATTGTTGCTGTGTTTTACTGGGAGTAATAACTGGAACTTTGTTTTGTAGATGAGGTTCAACAACTGCTGTTCTTTTTTCTCTATCCAATTTTTTAAGTTCATATTTTGTTCTTTCTAATTCGTTTTTCAATGTCTGATTCATTGCTATTTTTTCTTCATTTTCTCGTTTTAGTTCAGCTAACTCCCGTGAAATAATGTCATTTTTCCCTTTCATAACTTTGATCTCATCCCTTAATTTATTACGCTCTGCTCTCACCTTACCCCACTTTTCTCGCCAGTTAGCAGTGCAGTCAGACCACCATCTCATGGTTTTTTCCATTTGAAGTGCTTTCGTCCTTGCATCTTCAAGCTCTTGTCGTAACGAGTCTTCATTTCCATCTTGAAGGTTATTCGGCTCAGATTGACATGGAAAAGCAGATAGACGATCGAGGTCACCCTGTGCTGACATAACCACTACCTCATTTTGAGGGCGTAAAATAACTTCTTCGTGTACGGGTGGTGTGCTTTGAAACTTGTCACTAACATTTTTCAGTGGCTGGATATCAGCAGTATTCTTACATGTTTCAGTCCCTTTGCTGTCTTGTTTTTCTCCATATCCTCTTGAAATATGAGCACTTTTGTGTACCCCTTTCTGCCTTGAGTTTGATTTCCAAAACGACCATTTTCCACTAGACTGTTCCTCCTTTCCTTTATCTACAAAATTCACCTTTTTTTCTTGATAATGCGCCATCCTTTTTAGTCCGGTAGAACCTATTGACATTTTCTAGAATGAGGAAAATATTCATTGATTTCGTCAAATTGCCCTGAAAATTCCATTGGGCGAAAGAAGCCAGTGATCGTAGATGTTACTGTTGGCATTCCCATTTGCTACGTATAATCGCTCGTACGCTCACGAACAAAACGCTTTTATCATTGTTTACTAATTAACTTTGGTTTAAGCACGTTGCCTCGACCGACATTCGCCATCTTTCTTAATGTGTGAATCTCTGATAACCATGAAAAGAAATACGATCTCAGAATAATAATATCATTCGTGGTCGTAAATGCTTTGATTCACAACGACAGATGTTTAACCTGCACCTATTTAGCATAAGAAAAGCTGTCTCCATGTACAGAGATTAAGTTAAGCTTTTCTCTTGAACGACGACACTAAAAGGAGGTTGGTCAAACTGTTATCAATTTCTTTTTCTTTCAGAATGTGAAGTACTCTACAGTATAAAAACCCGACTGTAGAGTCGTATTAGCTCAAAAGAATATATAAGAATTCAACTAGAAAATACGTTTCACTTTGAAACAGAAAAGATTTCAGTGTGCTATATGAAGTATTGTGTTGCACAATGAATAGCATGATATAATAGCATGATATAATATAATATGATATGAATAACATATATATAATATGAATATGATATAATATGATATAATATGATATGAATAACATATATATATATAATATGATATAATATGATATAATATGATATGAACAGCATGATATAATGCCCTCTAATACTAATAAATTAATTTGTGGTGTTAACTTTATAATCATCGTGATTGTAATTTTATTTTGTATCAATCTGTAATTTAACTATCCACTTACTTACATTAACCTAAATTTAAATTACTGCTATATGTACATAATTCTGATAGGGTGCGGGAGTCCGCTTCGAGATCCCCTTGAGTATAGGATGCCATTTAGGGAAATTTTAATTATTAGGTACCAAAAATAAGGCTTTTTGGTCCTACTTCTTTTGAGCTACGCTAGGATATACTGGTTCTTTCATTGATGGAACCCCTGGTAAACAATGGCCCAGTTGTCTTTCACAGATATACATCTGTGAAAGACCCGAAAAGAAGCAACAGATCACGAAAAAGTGGGACAGAAAGCATGCAAGACACCACAAAATGCAAGACATACGGATCATCCCCTCCTGGACCCTCCATGAGAAGGCCCTTCCTCTTGGGCTGGTCATCAGTCAAGGCTCAAGCATCTTGAGACCCCTGTCCTGCATGGTTGGGCCCTATTGCCGAAGACCCGACCAAGGAGAGACCAGAGCTCTACACTTGATCTTAGTTAAAAGGCCTAGAAGCGATGCTAGGATATACTACAAACCTGGCATTCGAAATTATTCATCAATTAAAAAAACTCCAAGATAAAAGCATCTTTCTTTTTACTCTTAATTTATATTTAAGTTGAATATATCATTAGTCCATGTATAATGAACTCTCGTACAACGAATTTTCTGTTACAACGAAAATTCTTTTCAACCCTGTCTGCTCTCTTCTTTGTCTCTCTTCCATTTATTACAAAAATCGTTTATAACGAATTGAGAAAAAACTCCCTTGGAATTCGTTGTATCACAGTTCACTGTACGTAACTAACAACAGAAAAACACCCCAATACGAACATTCCCTCTCTATAGACACCACAATACACTGGAACCAACAACCAGATAGCTTAGTACATGCTAGCTCTCCAGAGAAGTTCAAAACGACACTGCAAAGCCAACAGCGACAAGATCTAGACCGTCTCTCTCTACCACCCTATAAAAACCTTTCAGGGATCTATGACGTAACAGATACAGACACAGTATTTAATGTTGACATCTATTAGACTAGACATTGTACATTTAAATTCACCTTTACTTACTGGTATTCCTTTCAAATGCAAATGTCTTCGACGAGTTACATCCTGTTAGCGAGATAGGCGTCTTCAGACATATTTTCTATAAAGGACCTCTTTTTCTAAAATTTTAGACTATGGGCTGAATAACCATTTCTTTTTAAAAGTCCTAGATCCTAGAATTGAAAAAAATGTACACCCCTTTCTCAGTGTATTTTGGAACAACTACGAGTACCACTTTTTATATAGGAAAGGACGCACCGAGAAAAAAATACTGTGTCTGTACCATTCGTAGTCATTTTCTGCCAGAGGTGTTCATAGAAAGTACAACTCTTTAATAAAACTTTAATAACAACTTAATCATTAAAAACGTTAATAGAAAATTAATCATTAATACTAGGAATTAGATGTTCACACTGAAGGTGTAGAAGATGTCCGAGTAAGCAAGCGAGTACTGAATGCATATCAGAGATAAATGTGATAAAAATATGTGTGAAGGTGAAAGTGTTTGAAAGTGTTTCAAACCAATGTGATTTTTTAGTGATTTTTTATTTATTAATATAAGGTTATAGTTCAAAGCACTGTCCACAACTTTTCTCTCCAATAGCGGTTAAAAATTGACTTGTTAACATTTGTTAGCTTATCTTCATGGAATATATATGATTTCCCTGTGATATAAACAGGGTTAATTTTCCAAGAACGTACCATGCAACATAGTTAGTGGTGTCTCACAGAATTATTTTTGGCTGCGCCCATGGAAGCACTGCCCCCAAATTGTTTCTCCGGTATAAACAGCATACTGCTTGAGTTTATGTTTTCAGAGATATATTTTCAGAGATATGTTTTCAGAGATAGGATTGGGAGATGCAAGAAACCAATAAGGTTAAAAAAGGACAAACAAAGAAATTCAAGTAAGACAAGTGCTTTTTGATGGTTTGTTAGGTAATAAGACGTAAATATAGAAATAACCTTGGATTGTCTCACCTCTACAACTATTTAAATTCAAGTAAGACAAGTGGCCTTCTGCACCAAAGTGACTTCAAGCCTTGGATGCCGTGGTCCAAAAAGGAGTCTCTTTTCTCTGCGGGTATTTACGAAAATTTTCGTTATCTTTTTGGAACTTAAGATGTGGTATTTACGAGGCAGGTATTTACGAAATTTTCGCTATCTGTTTGGAACTTTAGATGTGGAAACCGGAAATTTAAAATCCATTACGGCATTAAAACCTACTTTTTGATGTTTTGCTAAGTGATAAGTAGTAAATGTAGAAAAAAGCTAGAATGTCTCACCTCTCCTACTATTTGAATTCAAGTGGCCCTCTGCACCAAAGTGGCTTCAAGCCTTGGATAGGGTGATCCAAAAAAGCGTCTCCTTTCTGTACAGGTATTTACGAAATTTTCGCTATCTGTTTGGAACTTTAGATGTGGAAACCGGAAATTTAAAGTCCATTATAGCATTAAAACCTACTTTTTGATGTTTTGCTAAGTGATAAGTAGTAAATGGAGAAATAACCTTAGAATGTCTCACCTTTCCAACTATTTAAATTCCTGTAAGACAAGTGGCCCTCTGCACCAAAGTGGCTTCAAGCCTTGGATAGGGTGATCCAAAAAAGCGTCTCCTTTCTGTACAGGTATTTACGAAATTTTCGCTATCTGTTTGGAACTTTAGATGTGGAACCGGAAATTTAATGTCCATTATAGCATTAAAAACTACCTTTTGATGTTTTGCTAAGTGATAAGTAGTAAATGTAGAAATAAGCTAGAATGTCTCACCTCTCCTACTATTTGAATTCAAGTGGCCCTCTGCACCAAAGTGGCTTCAAGCCTTGGATGGGGTGATCTAAAAAAGCGTCTCCTTTCTGTACAGGTATTTACGAAAATTTTCTCAATCTTATTCGAGTTTTAGATGTGTAAACCGGAAATTTAATGTCCATTACGGCATTAAAACCTACTTATTGATGGTTTGGTAAGTGATAAGAATTAAATGTAGAAATAAGCTTAGATTGTCTCACCTCTCCAACTATTTAAAAAATTTTGTTTTTTGACGTTTTGAAGCCTTCTAGCATTATTATCACTGAGACGGACTAGATGTTCTTTAATATCTTTTTCGGGTTTTTTACCTAGACGTATCGAATGCTGTACCAGAATAACTTTCAAAAAAAATGTTTTGAAAAGCGTTAAAAGGCTGAATCAGTTGCAATGCAGCAGTCTCTATCCTGAAAAACAAAGATAATCACGACACGAGTTTGAAATCCACGTGCCTTGACGTTCTTTTCCAAATGGATAGGTTCTGACTTTACTTTGAGTAAAATGATTTCAGTGGATTTTGTGTATAATCAAAGATATGTTTAGTGGATTTAATATATTCAGTACAATTACGTACGAGGCAGGTCTCCCTCGTCAAGTAGTGTAATCACTGTCAACTCTATTCAGTTTTAATTTTGACAAGCAGAGGCAGACAAGAAAAGTATGTAATTTACAATCCTCTTTGACAAAAGTATTCTAAAGGGCTTATCTTTTACCATCCGATTATTTTAAATCAACAGTTCTTACTTAGTGGTAGCAAGTGTGCCTAAGATTACTCAAACTCGAAGTGCTCTTGTAAGAGATCAATCTCAAGATTGTGTTTTGTAATTGACCTTTTCATGGTATGAAACATGATATGTAGGTCTTTGGCCTTACGTAAACTACTTTCACAGATACCCACCAGTCATCATTAAGAAATTTCTTTAGAGAATTAAAAATCTTTTGCATCTATATTGTCAAAGAATTTTTCTTGAGAAATATTTGGAGGATTTTGACGTTAACTTTCCAATCGTTTTTAAAAGAGATAGATACAAAATCAGTAAGAAATGCAACAAATTTTATTCAAATAAACGTGTTTTGAAATCATGCATCACACACACACACACACACACACAATACATATATATATATATATATATATATATATATATATATATATATATATAAATATATAAGAATGAACTATCCACAGAGAGAAAGAAAAATAATGATGTATGAAGGATAGAACTATGGTGAAGCGTGATGAAAAATGTAAAATGATAGATGACGAAGAATATTGATTAAGATGATGATAATGACTAAGAATAAAGTAGATATCATGGATCATCAGTCGATTACCATGTCAACCATTTTGGGCATTTAAATATATATATATATATAATATATTATATGTATATATACATAAATATAATATGTATAATATATGTAATATATATTTGAGTAAAAGAGTTTGTGGATTTCTTATTGAAAGCCTCACATAAATATATATATATATATATATATATCAATCGTCAAATTCTAAAGGTCGTCACAGTATAAAAATTACACCTAAAGATACACTTATTTTACTACATCTTTACATTCTCTCTATATCTACACAGTCTAAAATACTTAATTGATCCTCACTCTGCAGGTTCCCACACAACAACAAAAAAGCTTCACTTTTTGTCTTCATTTACTGCAATACTGGTGCTTTGCTCAGAGGCATAGAATAATAAAGGAGGGTGATTGAATTAACGGGGGATGGAAACCCTATATTAAAAATACTAAAAATAACTTTGTACCTCTGGTAAGAGCATCATTCTCTTAAAAGTAAAACAACGTCTTCTTTGTATGATGGCTGGCAGGGTCAGTTCACCCTTTCACGTTTTCAACACCTACTTTGCACTTACAAATTATAAATCTGTCTAAGTACTTTCTACCCTTCAAACCAACTTACAGTAAGATCACTAGATTATTCATTAATTATGGTTAGTTTATAATGGTATTAGGTTTCCAGCCCCGCCTACCTAAACACTTTAGGGAATTTTTATAGTATTGATCTTTAAATATCAAGTTATTTGTGCTTACCTATCAAGGCTTTTTGTCCTACTACGTCGTCTGAGTTCTGAAAAATTCTGAAGAATCTTTGTTACATACCTATCAATAAAATCTAAAATATTTTGCATGTGCAAAGACATACGCGAAGACATTGGCTTTATAACGTAAGCTTCTGCATAAACACGAAGGTGGATTGCATAAAAATAGCTATGAAATGTCATGGAACCGTCAAGTTTAAGCAATCAGTAAAGAAGTTAAGGGGAAAAGTGGAGTAAATTATATTGATGAAAAATAAATTAAAATGTGTGCATTAGCGTAGACACCTAAAAGGAAAATGCAGTTTCAATAAGAGATTCAGGGCAATGTCGAGTATGAGGCTAAGACCATGATAGGGAATAGCTGTTGAGAAAAGTAAAATTTAGATAGTTGTGACCCCGGATGATCTACAGTATATCATACTCTTGTGTCTGGTCAACTACAAGAGGGTTGATGCCTTCTTTTTCTCAAACACATATAATTTGATTCCAAAAACAAAATAACACAGATGGAGATTATTTGTAATTGTAAAGAAGTGAAAAATATGGATCCATTGAGTTGGGCTTGAAGCAATGGCTATTGCTTTTGTGGGCACTTGCTCTAGCATTAAAGCCATTGTCGTTTGCTCTTGATACGAACATTTACCCTTTACTTAAGAGTATCTTTCTTGCCCCAGGCCTCTATCGTTTGACATTTCACCCCAATCAAGCATATGCAACTGAGACTTTAAAGAACGACGTCTTCTTTTGAAGATCAAATAGACTGATCTCAACATGTGTGGAAGGCAAGAAGCTTGTTAAAATTTGTAATCGAGAGAATTTGGAACTGTAGCAAAGTGAAAAACATTGTATGCATCAACTTGGAGTCGAACCACTCCCTTTTGTTTCATGGCCACATTCTTCCTTTAGGTGTATCGATTAAAAACAGGAAGACTTGAAGCAAACCTTGTGTTTTCAAAACAAAAAGACTTGAAGCAAACCTTGTGTTTTTAAAACAAAAAGACTTGACGCAAACCTGGTGTTTTGAAAATATAATTTATATATTCTGGTCCTAACTGCTGACTACTTATTTAATTGAAAATTTCAACCGAATGACAAAAAAATAGGGAAAATGCTGTTAACTGGAGAGAATTGGTGAAAATGTTTTGAAACATTTTGGCTAATAAATTATGCTGTGCTGATCCGCAGTGAAGCTGGATAATTAATTTTGATTCTGAACGAATATTATTTAAATGCTTACAGTGTTGGGTTTTCCAGCATTCCCAGTGCGCGCACAGTTCGGAAGCACATTTTAATAAGTCTTATTTCCTTTAGATTAAATTATTCATGTGTTTTGACGTCAAGGTCTCTTTGCGAAAGCTAGACCAGGAAATAGCTTAACGTATTCAAGTTTAAATCGGAGGCTCTACCTTGATTCTTAATGGAAATTCTCAACTATGACTGGACAATATTCTATTTACGTATTGAATTCTGTATCGTTGATTGGTGGATAAATATGTATTTCCTTTTCGAGCAGCATAATTGTAAGCAAGTTTCTTTAATTTTCTTAAGCGTCTTCCATGTGAATCGGATCTCGCAATGTATCGCTAGTTTTACGTTTAGTTACGTATAAAATCAATTGGAGTTTTTCTTTCGAAGTATCTTTCGGTCACTCGTACTAAAGAATCAGAGAGAATTGGATATTCTCAACA
>RDPX01000078.1:156520-179316 GCA_003991215.1 Morbakka virulenta | reverse complement strand
TTAAGGACCCGCTTTGCAGCATGGTTTTGTAAACGGAATCTGGAAATCTGTGTCCTTGATGGATTTTGTTTCAGGTAGTTTGCCTCATAATAGGATGATAGTTGGATTAGCCCATTGCGTAGAGCCTCTTCAATTTTTGTGAAATTGGTTTGTTGGGTAGCAGTGCAGAGGTCATCAGCGTAAATGAAACGGCACCATTCGTGTGGGTTACGTAGGGCACAGTACGTAGGGCACAGTACATATATTGCATAGAAGGGGAACCAGAACGCTCCCTTGTGGAAGCCCATTCTTTTGACTTTTCCACCTACTTCGCTTGCCGTCTAACTCAACGTAAATTCATCTCTTGGGGAGGAGTGACCTGATAACCTTTGTCAAATGTATGCTCTTACAGACCTTGAGGAATTGGTGGAGGAGTCTACGGTGTTGTATATTATCATAGTCTGCAGATAAATTCACGAATGCTGTTCCTGTCACTGGCGTCTTCTGATATCCATCTTCTGTATATTTTGTAATGTTTAGGAGTTGATCAGCACAAGATCGACAGGAACGAATGCCAGCCTGGTCTTGGCTGAGGTTTGGATCAATATCAGGGGTGAAACATTGGAGGATTAGGCCTTCGTACGCCTTGTAGCTGGTACAAAGCAAAGATATTGGTTAAAAGCTTTTTGGTGAGGCTAGATCCTTGTTTAGCTTAGACAGTGCTAGTACACGTGCATTCCACCAGATCGCTTGGATGCGACCTGGGGTCAAGCATTCATTGTACACCTCTAGGAGCCATTTTCTTGCTGCTTGGCCAAGGTGTTGGGACATTTCGGTCAGGATATCATCAATTGCAGCAGCTTTCCCAGGTTTCAGTGTAAAGTGAGAAGTTTCAAGCTCATCTTCATTGAAAGGGTTGATTTGGTATTCTGAAGGAGCCATTTGGATGGGAGTTATTGTCTTGCGGAATTCACCGGTGTTGTGTCGCCGTTGTTCGCTTTTACTACTCTTAAAACGTTATGGTGCGACTTCATTGGCTGTTACCTTCAGGGGGGATGGAGGGGTTGTGGAATCAGGGCTAAGCTTTGTGATGGTTTGCCGGTCTTTCTTACTGTTGAGGGTGAAGTTAATGTTTTCTACCATGTTCTGCCAGGCTTACCAGTGTTCTGTTCCAATTTCGTCCAAAATGTGTTTTCTATCTCAATGATTGTATCAGAGAATGGATCTTTTTGGAAGTCAGCTACATATTGATGGTATAGGGCTGTTGTTGTAGCAGTCATGCCAGGGATGTAATTACAATGGCACCCGCAAGAAATGGTAACTCTTTCAACTCTCTTTATAGTCTGAGTAAAAGCATCGTAGTTCTTAATTGAGGTCTTTTACAACAATGACAATTTTTTCTTCGAAACTTTCCCAGTCAGCCTTCTTCAGGTTAAACCTTCTTCGGAAGGGGCTGGACTGACCTCTGAGGTGGGAGTGGAATGACAACATTATTGGGCAATGTTGTATATGCCGAATTGGATCACACACGTTCTTTTCACATAGGGTTGAAATCTGTGAGCTGGCAAACCCGATGTCAGGATTGTAGCTTCGTTTCTACCGACTGCTGTAGAATGAATATGTTTGTTTAGCATCGTGTATTAGGCTGAGGTGGTGATTTTCATCCGATTGCCCAACTAACTTCCCATTTTCATTGGTGTTGTTATCTCCCAATGATGTACTGTGGGAGTTAAGGTCGCCAATGGCTACTTGATGTTTCCTACGCACACATTGCGGAAGTGGTCGGCAGTGGAAAGGAATCGATGGGAGTTTATACACTGAGGTCACTGTTATATCCTGGAATGGAACAGTGACTTGTTTTACATCACTGGTGTTTTCTGTGTGCGCAGCATCGATGTTCGTGTTTGGTTTTCAAAACAGGGTCACTATATGTTTTGGACGTCTCATTACGGCAACTAGTTTTTAACCCTCTATGTGAAGGAGTCGACCATCAAGACTTTGCTGTGTACTTTTGAATGCATACTGTACCATAGTCTTTGGTAATATTAGCAAGAATTACTGAGTTGGCATCTGAGTATCTCTCAATGTTGATGGACAGGATGCAAAGGCAGCTCATACTTGTCCGTGCTGAGTGTTTGACACAATCGGTTCATTGTCGAAATAGATTAGAAGGAGACGCCGCGTGAAATCTTGTGTCTTATCTCCCAGATATACAGTAGTGTCTTGTTAATCCAATCAAAATAAACAGACATTTTTACATTCTGACAATTGATAGAAAGAAACTAATATCCACAGTGTATTCTTGTCTAAACGATCCTTAAAACTTGTCAGATATATTACAAGAATGTTCTGGTTATCTGACACAAGGTGAGAACGGCAGTTGCTGAGATGTATATATCTGGTGGAAGCTGATCCATGTCATATAACAGTGTGTAAGAGTTCATAGACAAACTCTTACCAATCAGTTGCGGAAGAAACTNTAGAAGGAGACGCCGCGTGAAATCTTGTGTCTTATCTCCCAGATATACAGTAGTGTCTTGTTAATCCAATCAAAATAAACAGACATTTTTACATTCTGACAATTGATAGAAAGAAACTAATATCCACAGTGTATTCTTGTCTAAACGATCCTTAAAACTTGTCAGATATATTACAAGAATGTTCTGGTTATCTGACACAAGGTGAGAACGGCAGTTGCTGAGATGTATATATCTGGTGGAAGCTGATCCATGTCATATAACAGTGTGTAAGAGTTCATAGACAAACTCTTACCAATCAGTTGCGGAAGAAACTCACTTATTTTTTTTATAGATTAAGACTAATAGATTAAATAATTATTAACTTTTCATAGATGATGGAGATTTTATTTACAAATTACATATTTTTACATACATGGGATTTTTGCACATATGCTATACTGTATTGCATTACATACGTTTACCATTGATTTAACTTTTGTGTTGAATCAATTAACAGGACTTGTAAGTCCAATTTTATCAGAGAGTTTAAGGGTGATAATAATAATGTACTAAATTTAGACGTCATATTTATTAATTCGCCAGCATTGCAATCAAACCAATGGGGTCGGATTATCAAGACACAACTGCATTTTGTTGGAACCAAGTACAATACTAGTTTTAATTGCGATGAAATCTATGACGATGTTAAATTTTTAAATACAGATAAAAGGGCAATTTTCGAGGAATGAGAAAGAAAGTTTGGAGCACTTAAAGCCTCAAAGATCAAACCGGAGGGGGTGGGGTTATTTGTCGTGGAAGGATAGCTGATTTGAATAAAGTTTTAAAAATACTGTCAAGACTTTTTCGACTAAAGACTGACTAGGCTGTAGTCCCGTAAGCTAGATCGGACGCAATGCAGCGTGAAGTTAATTTGTCGCAGTCTGAAGCGTTTTCTGAGCGAAACAACTTATGCATAAGAATTTCTGCAAATCGAATTCGGTACATCAGCAAGCCATTCAATTCTATGAACACTACAATAATAACTTTGTCTGCAGGAAAAAGAAGAGAAAAAACATAAATGGAGTTTCCAAAGATAGGTTGATCTGATTCTGGCTACAGTTAAGGGCAAACAAAAAAGAAATTCCATTATAAAGTACAATTTCAAAATGTCTAAAATAGAGAGTGCTGAAATTTTAGTGCAAAGAAATGAGGATTATGATGTTTTGTCTATGAATTTGTTGAATGTCAAGGCTTTGAAGGTGTTGTACCTCCATTCTTAAATCGTCAAGAACGATTAGTCTCCAAGAGAGA
This sequence comes from Morbakka virulenta, assembly GCA_003991215.1. NCBI lineage: Eukaryota > Metazoa > Cnidaria > Cubozoa > Carybdeida > Carukiidae > Morbakka > Morbakka virulenta. The sequence continues at coordinate 175,567 of RDPX01000078.1, read as the reverse complement.
TGCTTTTCATGCTTTTCTACATGACTGTGACAGACCGAAGTTGATTTTTGGTTCAGAGTCGGCAATAATTTGAGAAACTCAAGTACAAAGATTGGGTGTATCAGAAATGATGTTTGGACAAAAATATGTAAGGTAGTAAATAATGTTTGCCTAATATATATGTTTTTATGTTAACTGAGCTGTCAGCTCGGAGACTAGGGAAAAGACGAATATATTATTATTGTTGTTGTTGTTGTCATTACTGTTACTATTATTATCATTATTACTAATATTATCGTTATTATTATTATTGAGTGGTGGAGCAATATGAGCCTATTATTATTATTATTATTATTATTATTATTATTATTATTATTATTATTACTAACATCCCCCCCCCAAAAAAAAAGCCTAAAATCGAGTGCTGAAATTTCAGTGTAAAGAAATGAGTATTGTTATGTTCTGTCTATTAAATTTGTTGAATGTCAAGGCTTTGAAGGAGTTGTACCTCCATACTTTAATCGTCAAGAGGAGCTAGCCTCTGTAGATTTGAGTGCTTCTTATACCTTCCTACATAATCGTGACTGACAGGAGTTGATACTTGATTTGAAGTCGGCGAGGGAAGATTCCAGCACCAAAGTAAAAAGATTGTTTGCAGTAAACATGATGTTCTTACAAAAAAAAAATTCAGTAAATAATGAATGCCCAGTGTACGTACTTTCATGTTAACTGAGCTGTCAGCTGAAGCGCTAGGGAAAAATGAACATATCATTATATTTTCTGAATATCACAAGTCTTAGCTGGTAGAGGTCGGCAAAATTGACTAAACTTCACGTTAGTACAAGTAACCTCAGATGCTTAATACAAAACGAACTATCCTGACTGTTCCCAATAAGCACGCTTTTTGTAGAGTGCCAAAGGGAATATTCGGACTGATGGTGATAAGGTAGTCCATTAAATTCTTAGTTATCGTTCCGAATGCTCCAATTGCTATTGGGATGATTTAAATCTTACTGCATTTCTAGATCCTATCGATCTCAAATTTCAAGTCATTATACATTTTGATCTTGAGTCCTTCTCTTTCCTCAGTTCTCGAGTCAAAGGGATATGCAACATCAAAAAATAAGCAAGATTTACTCTTCTTCTACAAAATCAAAATGTCAGTTCTATTGTTAGCTTTTTGTCAGTCTGTGTAGTGAAGTCCCACAGCAATTTAACATTATCATTTTTAAATACTGCATCTGGTCTATGCTCGTACCACAATTCACTGAGGGGTAAATTGTAAATTTTGCATAGTTCATAGTGCAGTACTCTAGCAATGACATCATGCGGCCAAGTTTTATAATGATTTTGGAAAAGTGCATTGCATTCTGAGACAATATGAGAAATAGTTTTGTCTCATTTGCCAACAACTCTACATAGTGGGATATTGGTTGGATGTTTTATCTATAAAAGATTGAACGGATCTAGTTCCCATAGCCTGCTCTTGCGCGATAAGTATTATCCCATCGGTAGCTTTCTTAAAGTCACCAGAATTTAATTAACCCTATAAACATTTATCCCGGAATAAAATGGCTTTAAAGAACACTCTATGGAGATTCTTCTGAAGAAGGTTATGCTGACGTTCCTCAAGGATCTACATTTTGGCTTTTCCTGATCATTAGTCCCATCTCGAGTACTGCTCTCAAGCATTGGTTCATGAGCTTCAGACAGGACACTTGTAAAGGCAACTTTTCTCGATCAGAATACAGTCCTCCACACTAATGAGTTTCCTAACTCCGTTAGATCTTTTCAGATATAATGTATCAATATATCCTCTTTGCCATGGAACAGACCACAAATTGTAAGTATCTTCCTGGTTTTCCTATCAAGCTCCTTCATTTTATCCACGTTCAAGCATATTATACCTGCTGAATACCTAATAAGGAAGACTGCTCTAGAGGTAATAGATGTGATTGCATTTCTACTCTGTTATTTAGATTTAATTTGGTTTCTCAGTTTTCTCAAATATTTGGACTTTATGTTCTCTTTTACGAGATCACCTTTAATTGAGTCTTCTTCGAGAACTCCTGAGTACTCATATCTTGGTTCTGTGTCAGTCGTCTTAATTACCTCAACTGATGGGATTTCAATCCCCTGAGAACTGAAGAGCTTTCCTTTTTTCATGACACCAAACCCACATTTACTGATCTCAAATTCCATGTAAATGTCTTCACAAAAGTTTCTGACAGTATTCATCATCATGTCAAGTTTCTTCTCATTCATTCCAATGACTTTCAAATCGTCAATCAAAAGGAGATGACTGATGGTAATATCATTTTTTCTCAAGCTGTAGCCTGCTTTAACAATCCTTAAGGTAAATGACAAGGGTATAAGATATAAGACAAAGAGTGAAGTGGAAGGGATGTCACCCTGGAAATGCCTCTTTTATTTTCACTATTCATAAGGATTCGTACCAGACTTCAAGTCTCTTTCCCAGAATACCATGCTTGATCTTATAACTCTTTTAACATTATCTGCAATTTTAAACGTCTCAAGGTATTGGATGATCCAGGAGTGAGGGACCATATCAAAGAGCTTTTTGTAGCCCAGCCACTCCATTGCTAAACCTGTTTTTCTCTGTTTGCAATTTTTAATGATCATCCTATCAATAAGTAATTGGTCCTTTGTACCCCTAGAGTTTCTACGGTAACCTATTTGTTCACCAGGTAGTAAATTATTTTATCAATGTTAAGATGTTTGTATACCTCTTTAAACATAGTCCCAGTAAATAGCTTCCGCGCCATTGACAGACAAGTAATTGGTTTGCAATTGGGTCCTACACTTCTTTTCGTTGAATCTTTCATAATGAGGAAGGTAGTTTTTCTTTGGTTAGCCAAGTAGAAGTTATACTTGTAATAGGGAAATCATTTTAGGAGTGCAGCTGGGATTAGATAAATTGAAGTGAGATTCTCTATTCAATACACTTGGACTCCATCAGGCCCACGGGATTTCAAGTTGGGTGATTCTTTAGCCTGAGTCTTAAACATTTCTAGAGATATTTCCATATCTGGTTGTGCTGGAATGTCCTTCAGCTCCTCTTCAAGATCTTTTATCCACATAGTTTCTCATGTGTTTATATCTTTTTCCCAAATTCCCCTCCAAAAATCATTTGTCTCTTGTTTATCTAGGGTAACAATTACTCATATTTCTTTGCCTCCTAAGTTTTCAAACAATAGTTTCTGATTATTTTCAAATAATCTATTCCTATGGTATTGATTGACTCTTTTTCTGTAGGACTCGCTGTTTCAATTCTTCCAACACTCTTTTAATACCTTTCTTATTCATCTGGTACGTATTTTCCAGCATTTCGATCTCAGCAGTATTAGAAAGAAACCCCTTGAGAATAGAGTCAACTTTGCTGATATTCATTCCTTAAGTCTCTTATCTGCCCATTTATGGGCTTCTTCTACCATGTTTCTTCAGGTTTCCTTTTCTTTTCTGCAATTTTTATGTCAAGCAGTTCTATGCCAAGCATTTTCCTGGCAGTATTTGCCCCTGACTTTTAAAGGTCGTTGTATTGAAAGAGAGTGTAAGGGTTCAAAATAAGTAAGAACCTTATTAATTTTAGCAGTTAGAGGTTTTAAGTGCTTTCCATTTACAAACCGAAGATTTAAAAGCTTTTTACCACCCTGTTGATAATCTTCTAATATTTTCTTAAATCAATAGGAGGGTTGTCAGTTATGAGAAAAGAGGTTCTTCCCCCATGAGGCAGGCTTTTCCCCATCAGATGTCACCCTGGTACTTCAATTTCTCGGGTGTTATTATTATTATTATTGTTGCTATTAATGTTATTATTGTTATTAATATTATTATTGTTGTTGTTCTTATTATCTTAGTTTATAGCATTTGCACAGGCTGTTCTTAATGCCGCTCTATTCCTCTTGGGCTAGCCATAACTGGCACCCAAAGGTAAAGAGGTTTCTTTTTGTTTACATTTGTAAAACTTTTCGAAGAATCTCAGCTGTTCCTAATAAGGCTGTCTTTTGTAGCATTCCAATGTCTAACTCAAAATCTATCATGTCAGTCCATCTCTTGATATTTTTGCTTACACACGCTAAACCTCAAAGTTCATTGTTATTATTATTATCATTATTATTATTATCGTCATAATTATTATTACTATTATTATATCAANTGGCACCCAAAGGTAAAGAGGTTTCTTTTTGTTTACATTTGTAAAACTTTTCGAAGAATCTCAGCTGTTCCTAATAAGGCTGTCTTTTGTAGCATTCCAATGTCTAACTCAAAATCTATCATGTCAGTCCATCTCTTGATATTTTTGCTTACACACGCTAAACCTCAAAGTTCATTGTTATTATTATTATCATTATTATTATTATTATTATTATTATTATTATTATTATCATCATCATTATTATTATTATCGTCATAATTATTATTACTATTATTATATCAACTATGTTTTTACAGATAGACTTTTTTAGAAAATGCATTCTGCTATTAAAAAATGCTTGTAATGTTAAGCAAGAATAAAGGTTCAGAAAACTAAGCTTTTAATCCACATCTTCCTTTAGCTTTAAAGTAGTATAAACATGTATGGGATTTTAGAGTGCATTAACAAGCTCATAAACATACAAGATACATTATTTAAACACAAGATGGGGCAATAAACATAAGTTAATGGTACTGAGGTAAATAACACAAACATAATCACCACAAAGTAAAATTTTCTGAGTACAGGAAGACGGAACATAATAGTCACCAGGTAACAGTATTTATCTCAAAAAATTCTTACTGAATGCTACCAATTGTTAGACATCTTACGCAGAAACCAAACGCACTCAATGCAAAGGAGTACTTATTTACTTATTTTGTATTTGTTCTTATTCTAAAATTATTTCTATTTTTTTATCTCATCCCAGTCGACCGTTTGTAACAAATGATTGATGGCTGAAGTCCTCAGTTGCGACTCTAACCCAATTTTCATTCTGTTTTACTTTGTGCATACTCACAAAATCAACCTTTCTCTGCTTTAAAAGATCCGCTATCTCGCTTTCTTTGCCTCTACACTCCCTAGATTCACAGTTCTCCCCTTTTAGCTTAATTTTCTCCAGCTTCTTTAAGCGTAATCGGGATATCTACAGCACATCGGGTATATTTTCCACAATACTGCAGGAAATCTGCAGGACACTTACAGGGCACACTCTAGCTACATTTGCATAGCTACAGTGTGCCCTGTAACGGTCTAGTTATATTTGTATATTTGTCTTGGACGACCAGAATTAATTTTTATACCTACCTTTCGGCAACCAAGCTACTGATAGCTTACCTAGGCTTTGGTCAAGAGACCTACTGAAACCACTGAGGTGATAGGCTCTTAATGTCCTGCACACTGAATATAACAGGGAGATCCTCTTCCGGTAAAAACTTTTTCGCTAACACATCCTAGTTATTTTCCCATTATTCGAAGTCTCTATAAAAGCCGCAGGCAGAGTATACCACGTGGAATTGAGTTTGACTTGGGCGAAGGTTGGTTCATTGAACAGCCAACTGGTGTTATTTTTTGGACAGAACGTTTATCCTACCTTGTGCCTTAATAAGCTTCCAGCCAGTCAAAGCCCTTTCATATCCTATAATTTCTGGGTTAATATTCTTTTGGGTAACCCAAGGGAAAGACTAGGGGATACAAGTACTCACCAGGTATTCATCCCTCTAATGAAATATATGTATTTTTAAATGGGTATAAAGAACAAAAAATCTGCCAAATTTGGCTATTTCATATACGAAATCAAAATTGAGGTATATTTTTTCATTATACTTTATCTAGAATTTTAACTTTTCTTGTCACTACATTCATAATAAATAGAGCTTTTTTTTAACAAAGAAAAAGCCAACGTATTTGTTTTCACGTCTTACATACCTTATTTAAAATAATCTCTTTATGAACTTAATAGGATTAAACAAAACAGTACCCAAGTACATGGAAAGAAAAAAGGTTCCTCAACAATCTTTCTGCGTCCATTTTTGTCTAATAACTTTTAGTAAACCAGCTTTAATAAGATATGAATATTCCACTACATTAGGAGTTTTCCAAAACTCTTTATCATTTCATTTAAAATTGTTGTGTATTTTTCCTCAATTAAACTGTTTGGAAAAGTGGTCACAACATTTATTTCTTCATTAATTCGGTACTCTGTCAAATCTAACCGACTTTGCAGGGAATTCGGATGAGGTCAATCCGGCACTCCTTGATGTTTGATTTGGTCCCCCTTAATGGTCTCAGTCTTGTAGTTTGAAGCCGATTTCAGTAGCCCAGCAGTTCACATACAGCGTAAAATGGTTGAATTTAACATGATAAGTAGGTCGTTTTGGTAAAAGAACGACCGAGCTTTACAATTGCCTTACAAAGATGGGGAAAAGCCGTTCAAAAGAAATTAACCAACTACTTATGTTAAATACCTTTTATAATATAATTTTCCGCGTACAAAACCTATATTTTGACTACAGTTTATTTTATTCCATTGTCCAAAGCTATTTCTTTATGCATAGTTGTGTGGAAAAAGACAATGGAAATTTCATTTCAGAGTCGTTGACGAAAACATGCGGCTTCTTTTGCTAAGAAATTGAGTAATTTTAATGGGTAGCGCCTTGTTGTGCCGCGTCACTTACCATGCAAGTTGTTTGTTGATTACGAGTTCCCGTATGTTTCTCAACTACATTCATTTCAAACCTCTCAATCATATCAGATCTTGGAAGGGAAATCGTCGTTCTATGCGAGGCTCAGACCCATATGCGGGGTATGGGGAAAGAACTACGCACTTAAATTAAAGATATGATTGAAAAAGTAATCTGGTGGAGGACTTAGGCCGATTATTTAGGTGGTAGAGCATGTAGCCATGACAATCATAAGCACTGTTTCGAATCCAGTTTGATCCAAACATGTTTTTCACTTTTCTACAATTCCAGATTCTTTCCATCTATAATATATTATTTTCACAACTAGATAATCCTAGCTACGGTTATGACTCCTTAAGCAGCCTGATTTCACATTGGAGATAGCTACTAATACTTTCCGTTAGGATGATGAGTCGGCACCCCAACCCAACTTGTTAAGCAATGACATCGTTACGGAAAACACTGTGGGTGAAAAACGTGCATGACTCATAAAAAAACCCCAACCAAATACTTAATCAGAATCATCGTGCAAGAACTGTGATAAATATCATGCTCTTTATAAGTGTACAGGTTTTTGTACAATGTGCCGTGCCTGCCAACGGAGGATCTCAATTAAAAACAACTTCACAAAGTATTACCGGAGCAAGACTTTAGTTATCTCACTCGATACTGACGCTTCTGATCTTAGTCATGAACCCTCTTCCATGTCAGTACTTGTCATCAAGCAGATGAATCGTTGAGGCTAAACACCTCGAAATCACAGTCAAAATCAACGGTCAACTTTTCACCTTTAGGTTGGATACGGGGACCCAATGCAACATCTTTTCCAAGACACTGTTCAAAGACCTAAATATGGAGGAGTCATTTTGTACAGTAAAATCAGATATCACCCTTTGTGTACACAGACGCACAACCTTTGTTAAAGTTGGAAACAGTAGGCTCACGTTGGCTTATAACGATAGGCGTTTTCATTTTAATTGTTGTGTCATTGGTATTTGGGGCTTTTCTCAGGTGTGGATATGAGTGTCATGAGAATGAACTCTGTTGCCTGTCCTCCCACCACAAGTTTACTAAACGAGTAAAGTGACGTTTTTGAAGGTCTTGACTGTGTCCAAGGCAAATGTAATATTCGTTTAAAGATGGTCATGTTCCATCTATATAGCACAGTGGACGAGTACCTCTAAGCCTCTTAAATCGTTTAAAATTCACTTCAAAGTTGATAGAATCTCTTCAAATCATTATTAAGGTTGACCAACCTACTGGTAGGTCCAGTAACATTGTTATTACAGAAAAGAGAAATAAGTCACTTCACATTTGCTTAGATCCTCGTGATCTTAATACAACCATTAAACGTGAGGTGTATCCTCCACCTTCTTCCGAAAAAGTATCAAGTGTTTTAAACGGTTGTAAAACGTTTAACACACTGTAAAACGTGACATATCGGATTATTATTGGCACAAACGTTTAACCCATAAATCTTTCTTATTGTGTAAATTTGACCCACCGTTTGGCAATTGGCATTTTCTTCGTTTACCTTTTGGCCTTTCCTTTCTCAGGGATGTTGCTCAGAAAATGATACAATTCCACTTTGGTTACAGGAGCTATTTCTATTCATGATGATATTGTCATTGCTTGCAAAGGTGTTGCTGAGCATGATGCTATTCTACGAATAGTCTCAGAACGTGTTCATTAGTCAATCATTGAATTTAAGCGTAATAGGATCCAATTCAGGATTTCTGAAGAAAAGCACATGGGTAAGATTTTAAGTAATGATGGTTTCAAATCCGACCACAATAAGGTTAAAGCCATTTTTATACACCCTGCACCCTTTGATTGTCAAAGGTTACAACGTTTTTCTTATGCATGGTTATCTATCTAGCTACTTATATGCCAAATATACCTACACTTGGACAATTAATACCTAATTTACTTAAGAAAGGTGTTTTGTGAACCTGGCATCCAGAGTACAGTCCTGCTCTTGTCAAGCTTATGGAGCCCTTAACCCAAGCCCCTGTGTTGACGTCTTTTAAGACGAATGTAGATACATCTTTGTAAGTTGATTCATCTAAATCGGGAATTAGAGCTTGGATTATTTAAGAGGGACAACCTATTGACTATCGCCGAACGGGATAATGAGCAAATAGAAGAAGAGTTTCTTGCAATTATTTTTGGGTTTTAACGCTTTCATATGTATACCTATGATACACCGGTTAAAGTTTCGTCAGACCAAAAGCCTCTTGAGGTTTTCTTTTGTAAGCCCTTGTTACAGGCATTACCTAGGTAACAAAGAATACTTATGCGTTTGAAGAAATACCTTATACATGTACCGTACACATCTGGAAAATTTATCCGTATTGCAGATACACCTTCTCCAGTCCATAATACTAGTACAGGGGGTAAAGACTCAGATCTTTTCTCTTCTATTGAAGAGATGGTTAAGAGTGTAGTTGTCAACATATCCAATTTAGATACCAGGCTTGAGAAGCTTGAAGTTATTACAAGTCAAGATGTTACCCTGCAAGGTCTAAAATCGTATTTACAGCAGGACTGACCTTGTAGTCATAAGCTTGTGAAACAGAGCTTTGGTCTTACTGGTATGTAAAAGATACTATTTACATTACTGAAAGGATTCTCATTAAAAACCCTCATCTTGTCACTTTAACAGCATGGCGCAATAACATTTTAGCTAGAATTTATTCTAGGCTTTCTGGGATAGAAAGATGTAAGACACATACTAGAGTTAATGTCTTATCTATTGACCAGATATGAATCAAGACATAGAAATGTTGATATAAAATTTTGCTACTTGCTTTGAGTACCAGTAACAGAAGGTATTAAGACCAGTACCTGATCTACCCTAGTAGATTAACGGAGTTGATTTGTGTGACTTTACCAACTGCACCTACTTACTTGTTGTCTACTATTCCTCGAAGTACATCAAATCGGTTCCTTTGAAGAGTAGACCTACTAAATATGTTATTGATACTCTTAGATCTATATTTGGTCACCATGGCTACCTCATAACACTAAATCTGGAAATGTGCCCTTTGATTACACAGGGCAACAATTTTTTGGGACTCTCGTGTTTTCTTTAAAAATAAAAGTGTTTCTGGACCACTTTTTCGTGCTGAATCCAAAAATGATATCCATTTATTCCCACTACGTCTAGTTTTTGCGGAATAGGATTCCTTTTTTTTCTTCTCAACTTTATTTCGTATGGTGGTTAGCGCCACCGTCTCGGTTTTCTCCCCAATATTTTCCAAATGGAACCAGCTGTGAACTCAAAGCTTTTTGACTTTTATCAAGGCATATTTTTACAGTTTTACAGCAATTTTCAAGCGTATGTGATGACCCAGTCCAAGTTTATGGCCGTTTTGTCACTTGACTTTTGGTCAAAGTTGGCACTCGGCCAACATGTGATTTTTTTGACTGTGAAATTGATGGCATCATTCTTTTTCATCATTCATTGAAAAATGCATTTAAAAAGTGATCAGATTCATTTCAGGGCCATTCTGTACAAAAATTTGGTTCATTCTGCGATTTAAATATTTTGGCCAAAATCGCCAAATTCCAATGGCCAATAAATATGATGATGTCACCGATCGTCTGATGACATCATCACCAAAAATTTGTATTTTAATTTCTTTGGAGCATTGTTCTTCTGCCACCTTACCAAGTTTCAAGACTGCAGCTAGAATAGATCCTAAGATTTTAGGGGGCAGAATCCGTGCCCATATATTCGCTGACCAAAAATGCACCGTATAGAATAGGATAAAATTAAGGCAAAGTTGGCGCCTGATCTTGTTGTCATATGAAAGAGTATGCAAATAAATTCAAGCAAACCAAACGAGAGGAAAAATGAACAAGAGACTTTTAAAAAAATTAAAACAAAATACTTACAAAAAGTTTTTTTACAGTTAACTAAGGAAGAAATTTCCTTTTCCTTGACTTCCTTCTGTGTTTGATGTCTGGGCAGTCTCTCTTAATAGACCAGCAGTAATCAGCCATCATATTTACATCCCATCTGCCCTGATATCGCTGTTCCATCACTTTAATATCTTGGTGGAACCGTTCACCTTGTTCATCACTTATGTCACCCAGGTTATCAGGGAATCTGTCCAAGTGGCTGAACAAAAAATGGACCTTAATACTCATATTGCAGCCCAATTTCTGGAATGCTTTCAACATATTTTTGACATGGTCTTTGTAGTCTACAGACTTTTTCTTGCCAAGGAAGTTATCAATAACACTGACAAATGTGTCCCATGCAGTTCTCTCCAAAACAGTCATTGATAAAGGGAACTGTTTGTCATTCTTCATTTTCCTGATTTGGGGGCCGTCAAATATTCCAGCCTTCAATTTTTCCTCACTAAGGCCAGGAAAAGATCGTCGAAGGTACTTGAAACAATCACTTTCTTTGTTAAGGGCTTTAACAAATTGTTTCATCAGCCCCAATTTAATGTGCAGTGGTGGGAAGACTATTTTCTGGCGATCTACTAATGGCTGATTTATGATATTTGACAGCCCAACATCAAGAGAATCGCGATTTGTCCATTCCTGTTGCACCCAATGCTTGTCTTTTGCACGGCTATCCCACAGACATAGAAAGCATGGGAATTTGGTGAAGCCGCTTTGCTGTCCCAGCAAGAAATTTACCATTTTCAGGTCGACACAGATGATCCACTTATGGTCATCGTAGTGTATTAGTTCGAGCACCTTCTTTACGGCTTCATAGTTCTCCTTGGCTGTCACGGAATGGCCAATAGGGATTGACCCATACAGGTTACCATTATGAAGGAGAACACATTTGAGGCTTCTTTTGGAACTGTCAATAAAGAGCCTCCATTCATCAGGGTTGTAGGACGCAACACCTAATTTTGATAACAGTCCTTTGATGTCTACGCAAGTGACAAACATGCTATCTTCTTGAAAATAATGTCTAAATTCCCTGTCCCTATTTCGATAAAATGAAACATTGACACCCGGCTTCAACAGGTGCTTCTCGCTAAGCCGAGAAGCTAGCAATTCAGCCAGTTTCTTTGATAAGCCAAGATCACGGACAAGATCATTTATTTCACTGTGATCAAAGCATTCCATTTGAGTTGATGAGGTCAAACTTGCAGCTGGTATGTCACCAAAGTCAGCATCATCACTGTCATTTTGACTCTCCGATAAATGTTTTATGTCTATGTCTTCACCTTCATGTCTTGTACAGTTCACAGGAAGAAGAGAATGAAAAGATTTCTGGAGGGCATCATCACTAGGTAGCCCATGAAAAATTGGCTGTGGAAGCTCATTTGAATGTGGTATTGGTGGAATTGCTGATGGTACACTAGGGTAAACAATTTTATGCCTATTTTTGGCACTATATCCAAATGTCTTTACCACACAAAAATAACAATCATCAACATGATTTGTTGGCTCTCGCCAAACCATTGGCACTCCAAAATTAAGAGATCGTTTCCCTTCTGTCCATTGACGTAATCTGGTAACACAGGAATTGCAAACTTTGTGTGGAGCCCAGTTTTTGTCCTGATCAGCAAGTAGAACACCAAAGTATGCCAGATATGCCTTTTTAACGAAATCCGAGATTGGCTTTCTTTGAGATGGAAACGTGAATTGTCCACAAATATAACAGAAAGAATTTGGGTCGTTTTTACACCTCCTTCGTCTGCTTGCCATATTCAATCTGCATCACAAATAAATCGCTGAATAATTTCAAGCAGCAAACTATTCACAAATTGCTGAAGACCACTGACAAAGGAGTATTTGCATTATGTTGCCAAAATAGACTCTCAAGAACAAACTCTGTTGACAGCTGTCACACCAACACAACCGATCCATCTCTTCTCAGATCTCAAGTGGAAACAGGAAACCACAAAAAATGCAACTGAATGACTGACTGACTGAAATGTCACCCTATTGTAAATACTCAGCCAATTAGCGATAATAGGAAAAACTGCTTGCATACTATGTGAATGGCCCCATGAAAAGATTAACAAGGAACCAAAGAAATCCAGAGGTCAATTGTGATTCAATCAGAATATTAACATCAATTAGATGAAGAAGAATGGCAACAATCACATTTTAGCCCTCTTTATTGGTTTGAAAGGACATCCCATGACCAGAAGAAAGTTTTTCCCAATGCTAAAGTAGAATTTTTTATGAAAACTAGGTGTAGCATGGGCAGAAAAACTAGACGTGGTGGGAACAAATGGATATCATTTTTGGATTCAGCACGAAAAATTGGTTCAGAAACACTTTTATTTTAAAAGAAAACATGAGAGTCCCAAAAAATTGTTCCCCTTTGTTATGCATCTGCCTGTGGGTTTGTTTTTCAAATAAAGCCAAAGGCAGATACAATCAGTTGAATGGCTGTACAATCAGTCATGTTAACTGACTGTGCAATCGGTCAAATTGACTGGCTGCACAATCAGTCAAATTAACTGGCTGAAGCAGCAGTCAAAATTGTCAAGAATATCTTAAAGAAAGACATTAACTTAGATGAGGTTTTTAAGAAAATCTGAACAAACCAATGAGTACTATCTTGGCTATTCTTGTCTTGCTCTCTCTTTCGTCCCTATCGGTGTCATCAATAACACTCACCAGATAAGTGCATGACTGTACCAGTTGTATTTCCCTCTTCTTCAACCTAATCCTTTATCTTGACCTTCATCAGCATGGTCCTTTTGTTGTTTATGCTCAACCCTATCTTTGATGCAGTGGCTTCTAGGGTTAAGATTTTGTCTTGCATCTGTTTCAGAGTGTGTGATAGGAGCGTAAGATCGTCCGCAAAGTCTCTCTCTGCCACATCCTTTCAGGACGTTGGTGGTCATTATGCGCCAGCTCTGTCGGTCCCTAGCCAGATTGATGATGTCCTCCGCGGTCTTCTCAAGCCACTCGCTGATGCTCTTCAGATACGTTATGCGCTGACGCCCTCTGCTCCTCCTTCCATCAACCTTTCCAGTCAGAACTACGTTCTCCAGGCCATCCTTTCTCAGAATGTGTCCCAGGAATTGGATTTGTCGGTTGCGGATCTTGGCAAGAAGAGTTCTTTTGCTTCTCATGCGGTGCAGCACCTCCTCATTTGTTACATGGTCCACCCAGGAGATTTTCAGGATCCTGCGGTAGAGCCACATCTCTGTCGCTTTGAGTCTCTTGTCCATTTGGGCCGATATCGTCCAACACTCAGAGCCATACAGGAGAATAGAATGTACATAGCTCTGTAGCATTCTTTTCTTTGTGTCGAGGCTGAAAACTCCATTAACAAGGAGGGGTTTGAGTTTTTGGAATGTCTCTTTCGCCATGCCAATGCGAGCCTTTATCTCACTGTCGCATTTGCCATCCCATGTTATTAGGCTTCCCAGGTATTTGAACTTTTCAACTTGGTTTATCTTCTCGCCCTTCAAATACAACTTACAGGGCTGACATTCCGTCTTCTTACTCACCACCGTACATTCAGTCTTCCTTATGTTGATGCTCAAACCTTGTTTCTCGCTGGCTTCTGCAATGGTGTTTAGCAGTTTCTGAAGTTTATCCTCTGAGTTACTTAGCAGGACTGGATCATCCGCGTACCTGAGATTGTTCATATTGACTCCTCCAATAATACAGCCTTCACATTCCTCCAGCTCCTGCATGATCATTTCACTGTATATATTGAATAGATCTGGAGAGTACACACAGCCTTGCCTGACTCCTTGATTGGTTGAAACGTAGTCGCTAAGGTTGTTTGACACTCGAATGGCTGCCTTCTGGTCCCAATAGAGGTTGGTAGTAAGCCTCAAGTCCTTTCCATCAATTTCCAGCGACTCCAAAATACCCACCAAATTGTTATGCTTTACTTTGTCGAAGGCCTTGGTATAATCGATAAAGCACATGTATACGTCACGCTGCAATATTCCTCTCGCACAGCATCCGCAGAATGAAGATGCCATTTCTTGTTCCAGCATTTTCAACGAAACCGTATTGTTCCTGACTCACTTCCCGTTGAATGCATTTTCTGCTTCTCATCATCAGCAATCTCAGAATGATTTTGACTATATGGCTCATTAAGCTGATGGTCCGAGAAAGCTCGCAGTTGATTGCCCCAGACTTCTTGGGCAGAGTGATAAAAACAGATCTGCACAGGTCTTCTGGGATCTCTCCTGTGTTGGCAATCTCCGTGACCTTTGCTATGCCAAACTCATCAAGAGCTTTGATGAGCTCAAGGCAAATGTTATCTGGGCCACACGCCTTGCCTCTTCATTTTCTTCATAGCACCTCTCACCTCTGATTTCAAAATTGGGGAGCCATCGATGGACTTTTGACAACTGATTTTAGACCTCTCTCGTCATGGAACAGATCTCCTATGTATTCTTTCCACCTGTTCATTATGTTCTTGTCCTCCATGAGAATCTCTCCTTGCTTGGATCGGATGCACCCACTGCAGCTTTTCACGTTCCCGCCGCAAACCGACTTAATCCTATCGAGCATGTCTTTGGTGCTTCTTTGCTTGAGGTTCACAATTTCCGTACATTCCCTATTGTACCATGTTTCCTTGGCCTGCCTGCAGAGTTCCTTGATTTCTTGTATAGATAGTAGCACAGGCTTCGTTGGTAACACTTCTTTCAGTTAAGATAGAAGTTCGAGTCTCGATGATGCTTTTGTGTATGTTGTATCTAAGTTTACATTCAATTTTAGGGTGGGGCCGAGTGTATATCCAAGATACTTGTAGCTTTTAGGTGTTGCTTGAAGTGTGTTCATAAAATAACTTTGGTTTCACTACTGTCGAAAATCTTTTTGAGGCACCAAATAATGCTCTCTCGGTTTTTTCTTCGTTAGGGTTTATTATAAGATCGTTTTCGTAAAAATGTTTACTGACATTTTTTATTTCTTTGTTTAAAAAATTTTTTAATTCCTCATACTGTTTATGTTTTTTTGTGTGTCATCAGCAACCATAATGGTACTGGCTTTTGTATATTATCGGGGAAATTATTAAAGTCAATTAGGAATATGGAGCCTTGAGGTACCCCGCAGGTTTCTTTGTTGCAGTCTGAGATGGTGTTTTTATGATCAATTTGCTTTTTGAATTAAAAAACAGTGTCACAATACGACTACAGTTTAAAATGTCTTCACTGTATGGACTCAGTGAAAGCCAGAGATGTAGGAGTTTTATCATGTCTTGAGTTGTAAGCTTTTTATGAGCTATATTTTGAGATATACGTCTAACTTTCAGAATAATTAGTATAGCCGTTTTTCATTTCCTTGGTGCTGACCTACATGATGAAAGGAATTCAGTTGTTTTCAGGAGTGACGTCATATCGATCTTGTGTTCGTGATATTCATTTTCTAATGCTGGAAGTCATTTTTCCTGAAGATGGTAAGATATTCTGTTGA
Organism: Morbakka virulenta; assembly: GCA_003991215.1. NCBI lineage: Eukaryota > Metazoa > Cnidaria > Cubozoa > Carybdeida > Carukiidae > Morbakka > Morbakka virulenta. The sequence goes on along the minus strand of RDPX01000078.1, from coordinate 159,535 downwards.
TGTGATCTCGGTCCTATGGGAAATGGATTGTTTCTGTCATTTTTCTTGTTGTTGTATTAGCTTCCTTGTCTCTTGTATTCAAATTAGTGGTGTGATCTTATGTTCAGTAGTGTTCAGCTATTTTACAATTCTTTGTGTCACCTCTTTCAAAGGCTCTTTTTTTCTCCCTTTCCCTTTGGTCAAAGACACGCTTAATTCACCAATGTAGGAGGCAAAACAGTCCTTACAATGTAGATCGTAAACTCTATCGTTTCTCTCTTCAAGTCGGCCTGGGACCTTTGGTTTTGAGGATATCTTCCTTAAAGCGGATGTTAGGAAGGAGGAATAATGTGAATGGTGTTCTCTGAGAATTATTCTTAGGTTCTTACTAGTGTTCTTGATATGGGATAGAAATTAATTTAAGAGGATTCTTTTTTCTACATAACTGGGTTAAATACTCCATTCAAGGCTCTTTACATATTCTTTGCACGATTTCCATTGGATAAGAGAATCTTCTTCAAGTGCCTTTCTTTCTAAGGCCTTATAGGTTTGAGGCAATACTTCCTGCTCTTCCAAACAGGGTGGTGCTGACACTGTAGTGTGGTGTTTGTGGACGATGTGGTGGAAGTACTGGTCAGTGTAAGATGGTTTTCTGCAGATGGCATCAAAATGATGCAATCGTTTTGTCTGTTTAGTATGAAACTAAGGAAGGTTATTTGTCTTTTTTTTCATTCTCTATGGTAAATATGTGATTTGAATTTAGACTGTTGATTGCTTAATGAAGCCTATTAGATTATGGTGTTTGATAATTGCAAAGATATCGTCAATGTGTCATTTTCAAACAGTTAACTCTAGGCCAAATGTCGATAATGCTGAAGCTTCAAATGCTTTTATGGAAATTTCAGCAATTACAGAGGATGTTGGTGCTCCCATGGGTACACTGTTTATTTGTGTAATGTCAGGAATATGCATGATGAAATAAAAGAAATAACTGATAGGAAAATATGTGTTTTGAGTAGATGCTTTAAAGCTAAGAATGGGAGCATCACCAAAGAAAGAGAGCAAATTCTTCTAAGGTGGACGTAGTATATAGGAGAATTTTTTTTAAGATGACCGTGGTGGAAAACCAGTGATTAAAAGAATATTAAAGGGCCTGATTTAACCACTGACAAAGTCAAGTTTGCGATAGACGGAATGAAAAGTGAGAAACTGTGAGGACCTGATAACATTTCAGTAGTTAATAGTTAATAAAGTTAGTTAATAAAGGAGCTTCATGAGCTCGGAGTGGAAAAAATCACAAATATAATGAATGAGATTTACATTACGAGTACCGTTCTTCAGGATGGAAGCAAATCAGTACTTGTAGCTGAACCTTAAAAACAGTAGCAGCCGAATGTGAGATGCACAGAAGGTTCAGCCTGATAGGTCATGCGATAAAAATAGTTATAAAAGTGCCTCTTAACAGGTGGAAAAGCAAAATTAAGAGTGAGACTTTTGTCCTAAAAAATGCATACCTTGAAGATAAAGGAGCCCGAAACGCAATCTTTATGCTGAGAATGTTATTGGAAAGAGCAACTGAGATGAGAAGTAATATATTCCTTTGTTGTATCGTTTACTGCAAAGCATTCAATAAAGTGAAGTGCTCTGAACTTTTTCAGGTGAGAAAGAGGGCTACCGATAAACATCAAGAAGACTGGGTGCATGGTAATATCCAAAAATTCGTAATGCCAAATTGTAATATTAATACTAAGGGATAAAGAACCAAAGAGGTTCGTCAACTCTGCTCTTTAGGCAGTATGATTACATCAGGGTAATGACTAGAAGGATCAGAATCTCCTGAACACCTTCTGCAAAAGGAAAGGAATACTAATAAAGAGGACTTTGCAGTTAAAGATAAAACTTAAAAGGTTAGAATGTTGTGTGGTCAGGTCTGTTGTATGCATGCGACGCTTGGACAATTGACGAATCATCGTGGAGCAAATTAGAGGCTGTTGAGATGTCTTTTTTCAAGAGGGATGTTGAAAATATCATGGACAGACAAAGTTAGCAACGTAACTGCCTTGAACAGAGCTGGAAGGAAACGTATACTAATAAAGCTAATAAGAAAACGACAAATGCAATTTTGGGGACATATTTTAAGAACAGACGGAATGGAAAATCTGGTTTTGACTGGAAAATTAAAAGAAAGAGAAGCAGGGGAAGACAGCCTTTAACTTTTGTTACAAGTCAAGAACGAGACTGGTAATACAAGGCGGTGTTTTGAGATTCTAACACCAACGAAAGACCGTAAAAGCTGGAAGACCATGATCACCAACGTTCTTGGAGAACATGACATCTAAAGAAGGAGAAGAAGAAGAAGAAGAAGTCCCAAAATTGACTAGGAAATAAAACTAAAAGGAGGTGGAAAGTGTCCTGGAGAGAAGGAGGCATTTTTTATCCAGAAACTTATTTAGGCTTTCATAAACTGTATAAAACATTGGTGCTCAAGTTAGAGTTAATTTCATAAATATTGACTTACTTGACTTAAGCCTGTTCACTCCGGCATAGAGAATAGGCCGCCAATAATCTCCCTCCATCTGCGTCTGTCCTAGGCTGCGGTCATGATGGTGTGCCAACTATGTCCGCTGTCTTTCATCTCCTGTTCTAGACTTCTACCCAAGGTGGCTCTAGGTCTTCCCCTTTTCCGTCTGCCTTGAGGGTTCCATCGCAAGGCTTGCCGAGTAATGTTGCCTTCGGCTTTCCTGAGGGTATGCCCGATCCATGTCCATTTCCTTTTCCTTATCTGTACTGTTGGAGGAAGCTGACTTGTTTGTTCCCATAGGTCTTGATTGCTAATACGGTTTGCCCACCAAATTTTCACGATCTGTCGGAGACATCTGTTGATGAATGACTGGATTTTTCACCTTTGTAGTGCGCCAAGTTTCAGCTCCATACATCAGTACATATTTCACATTTTAGTTGAAAATCCTGAGCTTTGTTTTAGTAGCTATCTCTCTTGATCGCCACACTTTGTTGAGGAGACTGAACGCTGTCCTT
>RDPX01000078.1:122792-147889 GCA_003991215.1 Morbakka virulenta | reverse complement strand
ACCACAACACTATGGTCAAATGTCTTCAAGATATTGGTATTACTGGTAAAGACATCAAACTAATCATCAAACTATACTGGACCCAAAAAGCATTCATACAACTTAATAAAGACCAGTCAGATGAAATCAACATCAAAAGAGGAGTCAGACAAGGTTGTGTACTGTCACCATGCGTCTTCAATCTGTACACGGAAATAATTTTTAGTAACATCACAAATCTTAAAGGTGTTATGATAGGTGGTACCAATATCAACAACTTAAGATATGCAGATGATACTGTGTTACTCGCTGATAACGAACAAGATCTTCAAGCAATTATTGATAAAGTGAATGACATAGGACTGACATACAATATGAAAATGAATGCCAAGAAGACCAAATTAATGGTAATTAGTAAGAAATCATATAAACCAACTGTCCATATAACCATCGATGGTACCAAAATTGAACAAGTTAATAAATTTCCGTATCTGGGCCAGATGATTACAGATGATGGTAAATGTGAAACTGAAATATTAAGACGAATTGAGATAGTGAGAACAATATTTGCAAAGATGAGTAAAGTATTAACATCAAGAAAAATTTCTTTAGAAACAAGGAGAAGGATATTGAAATGTTATGTGTGGTCAACCTTAATGTATGGAGCGGAAACTTGGACTTTATCTGAACAAATGTGTAACAGGATAACATCATTGAAATGTGGTGCTACAGAAAAATTGCTGAAAATACCATGGACTAAGAAAGAAACAAATGCGAGTGTGCTGTTAAATATAGTAGCATCAAGAAAGCTGTCATATTTTGGGCATATTGTGCGCCACAACAACCTTCATCGTTACAATATTAGATGGTAAAATTGATTTAAAGAGAGGACGGGGTAGACCTAGGAAAATGTGGACATCAAACATAATTAAGTAAACAGGTTTTAAATACTGTGAAGCTGTGAGAACTGTGCAACATTGGAGTGTATGGAGGACCATTGCATCCAACCCTTAAGTGGAGGATGGAACTGAATGATGATGATGACAAGCTACATATTTGCTGGGCTTTGAATTTGGTTGGACTGACTGGGATGGATTTTAACAACTTCTTTGGTTAAAATTCTGTTGGATTCAATTTTCTATGAATCTTCTTTTGATGCTGCATATGAATTCATGGAACGGCTGTAGTTGCACAGTTGAATCCCCTTTTTATGTTTTAATGCCCATTGTTTTTTTGCCATCCATTGTTGGAACCATTTCTACATTATTTCAACATGATGGATCTGATAAATCTCAGATTTCTTTCAGATAAGGCAGAGTTACTTCTAAAAGGGTGATTTCTGCTGTAAAATCTTGCTATCTCAAGTTAGTTTGGGATTCCTTTTCTCTTTGGCTTTTGAGTGCATTCATCCATCCTATGATTTGCAGGGTTTCAGGTCTTAGGTCAACACATCTAACCTGAGCCGTCATTTTCAGACCCCTGCACAGTGACTTAATGTCTTTTTGGTTCTTAAACCATAATATAAAGGCCATTACTTATGGTAAACCTATGGAAAATAATGTACATGTTGAGTTTTTTCTTTGTGCTTGTAAACCATGGTTTGTAATAAACCAGGTCACACAATGTTTAATTCCACAAACTTTAAACACTGGCAGACGACAAAGTAGATTTTCATTTGGTATTGTATGGTAATTGTCCTGGAGAAATCTGAGAAATCTTCACAGTTTTGTACTGTTTTGGGTTTTTTTGGACGGTTTTTTAAAGCTTTTATGAGCCATTCACTTCATTACATGAACAAGTGGTTAATTATTTGTTTGATGTTCCAAATCAAGAAAGATGAATGCTCTGTTTTCTTTTGCTGCAAAATTTCTTCATACCCAGCATTGAAAGTTTTTATATTGTCAATCCTTTTAGAAGGTTTGATCATAAAAGGAATGTTTAATGTGTGATATTGGCTGCAAACATTTGACTTTTGTTAGTTGTTGACCTGAGCTGGGAAGGTGTAAAAATATATTAAAGAATATGTAAATTACTTACCATTTAGCCATTGTCTTTTGATGTATAAATATTGTCAAGGATAACTGTGTGTATTAGTATGTATATATCTTTATGTCTTTATGTTTAAATAACCAGGTTTGGCAGAGTAGAGAAGGTGAAGCTGTTGTCAAAACAGAGTGCTGATGGTGGAAAAGCTGCATTTGTAGATTTTGTTGACATACGTTCTGCAACTAAAGCAAATGAGGAAAGCAGTTTTATGGGGGATCGGAAGTTACGAACTAACTACAATGAGCCCAGTGGACCACATGGATTTAGTGGAGATCGTGGAAGAGGTGGCAGACCTCATGGGTTTGATAGGGGGTAAGTTGTTTTATATAGTAAGGTGAGTAGTTACCTTTCAAGGTGTGTGATATTTTACTAAGTAAAACAGGTACTTACACTGGAGAAAGTGTCATAGCCAACAAAGATACAAATTAATTTTATTTAATAAATTGTATTCTTGGTGTCATTATGAATGGAAGACGTTACAGTCATCATCGTAGGATTTTCAATTACTCTGGAAGGAAATAATCACTGTTGTCATCAGACCAGTACATATGTGTAGTGTAATGTCCACGGATGAGCTCAATGTCATAAAAATTAAGGAAATTAGTAAATACCATGGACTTTTGCACAATACATTTCAGGGAGAAAACGTTGGGAATGGTGCTGGTTAAGGTATATTGGAATTACTGCTGTGACATCTGACTGTTTGGATCTGACCTGCAGTTAAATTTTGGAGTTACAGATGAAGAGGATTGAAAGATCATTATAATTTAATTAATTTACTCCTCTTAATGGAATTGTCATCCAGAGCATTAACAGATTGATGGAGGCACTGAAATTCAAATTATGCATTTTGCTGATTTCTACAGGATTCAACATTTTCTTCACAGGTTGGTAATTGATTACAGTCAGGATTTTAAAGAACTGTGAAATCAAGTTTTGCTTGACAAGGATGCGCAATGGAAGGTTTAACCCCATGCTAATGAATACTTAAACCTGTAGCAGTTCTTAAGAATTTCATTTGCGGAATTGGAATTTATTGATTCTGGAAATGCTTTTCTCAAGAAGTGCTGCAGTACAGAGGGTTGGCTTCAGCATCATTTACATCTGCCAAAATTGGATTCAAGCAAATTTTTAAAAGTTGAAAAGCTATTACTTGCTGGACAGGATGTTAAGGATGCTATCTTTTTACAAGTTCCCTTACTAGACTAGGATGTCATTAATAGGAGCCTTGTGGATGCATTATTACTCTTAAGTAAGTAGGGTTTTTTAGGGCTTGGACTTTAGCTTACATACAGGTATGGAGATGGAGTTTGTGTTCTACTTAAGGAATAATAAAGATCTTGTTGAAAATCCACAGTGCAGAATACCTTTTAAAAAGCTTAAACATGGGAATTTTGTTGGTGCCAAGGAAAGGATGGTAACAAGTCAGTTAAAATGGGATTTAATTTTTTTTATTGGAGAAGTATCCAAAAAAACATGGAAAAATTAGGAAGAAAATTTCATTTTCAAATTCCAGATGATTATGGAAAGCTCTGTGTCCTCTTTTTATTACAACTGGAATGTCTGTTTCTTAAGAAAGAGAAAAATGGATCAAGCAATCTACTTGTAAAAGTGAAGGCATTTTCTTTTGATTCAGCCCTAACTGGATCTTTTGTTGTTTGTGTGATCATTGGATTATTTATGTAGTATAGCATATATATTGTTAGGGTTTTTCACTGGATCATTGTGGATTGTGAACAGGTAAATATGTATGTTCATTTTGTAATAGTGTTGGATGTGCTTTTTTACATTTTATTTTATGTGAAGTACTGAATTGGGAGAATTGTGGCATGACATGAATTTTGTGTTACCTTTTACAATTACATGTAATTTTGATAACAAGGACTTTCCCCTCAGCATTAATAGGGAGTAATGTAATGTCACTGGCTTATCTATCCAGAGGTTTAAGAAACTAGATAGATAGGGGAAATTTGTGATTAATTTGTAGCAAGTAAGCACCTCTGTTACAATGCTGAAAAAGGTAGACATACTGAAAAAATGGGCTGAGAAAGAGAAGCCCCAGTTCCAGTTGTTACCCATATTTTTGTGTTACATCGCAGAGACAATACTGGAAGGGGTTTAGCCATACCTGCACATGAAGAGAACTTTAGTGCAAAGGGTTAATGTTTTTCATAAACTTGAATTTTTTTCAGCAATGTTGTTGTGGTACACCTTTATAGCAAGATATTTAACATGACATTGTGTTCATTTTACTTGACTGCATGGGGAAAAAAGGGATTTCACACATGTGACCAATCATATATTTGATATTCAGCATATTGTTAATTTTATTTTACTTGTTAATTTAGTGCAAATCTTTCATATAAGGTTTGCTAGACACAACTGGAATATTTTAAACATCAAGTTAATTTAAATCATTGGGTGGTGTGTTTTTTAGTTAAATAGATGTGTATACTATTAGGCTTTTTTGTAAAGAAAAAAAAGTAAATCACTATATATGTGTGTGTGTGTATATATATATATATATATATATATATATATATATATATATGTGTGTGTGTGTATTTACACTTTGTGTTGTTTCTTTTGTCTGGCAATGTGAATATAGTACTCTAAAAGCTGTGTATAATGTAATTTATATAGATTTTTAACAGATAATAGCATTGTTAACAAAGGAGATAAGTTTTTGGGTGAATGTAAACTCACTTTTATAGTACCTTGTTATCATTTTATGAACAATATTAAGTTGAAGGTACACACACACACACACACACACACACACACACACACACACACACACACACACACACACACACTAGTTAAATGGACTCTTATTATCTTGCCATGGCTACCTCTACCCCAGTTGCTTGAATGGAACTTGTTACTTACAACTGAGAATCATCATTTCATCAGCTTTTATTATAGCCACTGCTTCCCCCCATGGATCTACTACACTCACTTTTTTCAGTCTTGCTAACAACTCCCTGTCACTTAAAGTTGAACCACAGTCCTTTTCAGTTAAAGACCTGATTTAAGGTTTTAACATCTCAACTGTCCACAAGCCCCCTACCTTTACTTGGTGTCTGTATGATGGCTACCTTAATCAATCCTTCACATTGGGCAATGCACAAAGCCTCTGCCAGAGTCTGCCAATCCTCTCAGTTTGTAGTCCATGTATGCATTTGCCCCCAAGGCTAGCCCATTTATTCTTGATTTCTTTCCCCACCAATGTTCTCCAGGTCTTTGGTTGACTTTTCCCTCGCATTCATTGAAGAGCATGGCTTATCCAACACCTTTGTCAACAGCTGGTCTTAACTGGAAAGAGGGTTGTGCCAGGTTTTTGGTAGGGGTCCTGATTGGTTTTTCTGTTGGGACAAAAAATCTGAAGGGTTCTCCTAAGACATCTGGTCTGGAAGACATTTAATTTGGTGGAAATGGGTTACCTAATGGTTAGGCCAGTCATTTTTCCTAAGAAACCAAGATAGTTGGGGGTTTGGTTTGATGTCTGTATGCCAGAAGTTCTGTTACATCTAAAAATTGAGATCTTCCAATATTGCAGAGAATAGTGTCTTCTGTAGTCCTTAACCTGTATTCATAGCTGTTTCTTTCCTCAGCCAGCCAATGACAAGTGAGGTAAGCAAAGGGGAGAACAGACAGCTTTGCTTGACTTCTGTCTTTATTTTGAGGCTGTTTGTGAGTACTGTTCCATACATGACTCCAGCACATGAGTCATGAGTACTACATCTTGATGATTACACAAGTTTTGTCTCATAACCTGTAGTGTGACAAGATGTTTCACAGTGTTGATCAATGGACACTGTCAAATGCTTTGCAAAGTTGGTGTGGTTTGCATAGAGTGTGGTATTTTTTTCATGACTGCACATGACTGATTAGATTAAATGTGAAGCTAGGATCTGTACAATATCTTCCTTTCCCAGTACCTGCCTGCTTTTGTCTTATTTTATTTTCATCTTATGGTCAACTACTTCACTGATCCTGTTCAGGACAACTTTGGTAAGAATCTTGCTGGTCATTGACAGAAGCATTATCATCTGCCAGTTGTTAGGGTTTTGCAAGACCATCTGTTTTTGGCACCTAATTGTCAGGGGGTATTTTTGGTTTGCAAATGTTTTTCGAATGTGTGTCAAAATTGTGACGTGATTTGTTCCACGACTCTTTGAATCTGTCCAATCACTGGTGCTTTGCCATTCTAAGTATCTTGATGTCTGCTTAGATTTCTGTCTCTCTCCAGTGTGTTCTCTGCTTGCTGAATGTTGGCTTCTGAGGCAGGATCCTTCCCCTTTAGGACCCATTTGAAATGTTCTTTCCAGCTTTTGTTGATTTCTTGTGATGATCTCACCCACTTTGTTCCTTACTGGAATGTCCAGAGACTTAAATCTGTTTGGTAGTGCATGGCTAATCCTGTAAATAGTACTTAGGTCTTGTTTTCATGCCCCAATTTCAGCCTCGGCAGCCATTGCGTCAGTAAAGGTCCATTTATATGCCTTTGTCATATTGTTTACCTCCTTACCCAAGACCACCTGGGTGAACCAAAGTCACTGTTTAACTTTCTGGTCTAACTTTTGGATTCTTCCTTTTGATCAATCTTCCTTTTGATCAATTTTCTGTCTCTCGGGATATCCACTCTTCATTATTACCATGCTTAATTGAAGCACCTTTCTGTAACTTTCATTCTCTTGGTTAAATGAGTTCATGGTTAGCTCCTGCTGGTCATCGTATCAGTTTTTAGCAAATAAAACATTGTCTTCAGCTCAGGATTTTTTTAGCTGATCCACATTAAATCAGTGTTGCTTCTGCATGGCTTTCTTAAGCTCAAGCTTCTGTTTTATTACCAGCTTACCAGCAGGGTGTGGTCACAATTTGCATTAGGCCCTCTAGTATATCTCACATCTTAAAGGCTACCCCTTCACCTCCTGTTGTGCATGTCTTTGCCCTGGAAAGCACTGGCAACAATGGTAAAGTTGTTTCTGTTGCTGCCACATCCATGACATCCCATAGTTGAATCCCCCACCAGGATTGTCACTGGAACCTTTGGTTTAGGTAGCCTGTGACAATAAGACGTCATGCAATGGATTGCACTCTATTTCCCCATGTAACTGACCATAGAAAGGCAGCTCATCTACAGCCTCTGTCTCTTCAGTAGCTGTGTAACAAAGTATGACTGCAAGCTTTGGATGAGGAGTTAAATCTGGCTGATACAAGTCATTTTAGCATGCTTTTGTGTACCATTCTGTTCATACTTAAAGCTCCACTTTTAATTTAAAGGGCTGCAATGTCAGAGCATTTAAATTGATAAAGGAGCTTATAAAATTTTTATGTATTGAAAGTCTAAATCATCCCCATGCCTTAATGTTTATATTTGTATTTATTATTTCCCAAGTGAGCTTGAAAAAGGTTAAGTATTTATTTTTGTATGGTAAGCAATAGCTACAATGACTAAATGTTTAAATTGAACTAAGGAGTTAAGGTGTAGCAAATGGATTGGTGTTGTGAGACATCTACTGATAAAAAATCCTACCGCTGTCAGTAAAGCACTGCTGGTTTATCTTATTTGCCAAAAAATGCTATGTATTATCATTTACTCAGTTATTTCATTATTTTTGTTGATCAATATGTAAGCACTCAGTAAACTTAAATTTAAACTTGCAAAAGATAAGGCTACTGAATCGTATTTATGTTGTGTAATCAGTGTAAATAAGTTGCTGTCATTGTGGCCAATTGTCATTGCTTTATGTTGGTCTTGAGGATACATAAGCACATTTAAAGATAAACTGTACAAGGATCTTTAAAGTAAGTCGTTGTATAGTATGTGTAGTTGTCTGATAAAGATATATAGGTTAAGTTTCAAATGGTATCAAAGTGGTTCACTGTTATATTGATATAATTATAACAACAAACAGAAAGCCAGAAAATACATTTCCAAGTTTAGGATTTAACCCTAAACTTTGCATTGGTAAATTTTTATTTTTAGTCCTACATAATTAAAACGATTCTTTGTCATTTACTCTGGTGTTGATTTTAAGAAGTAAAAATTTTACAGTTTCTTTGAAATAATTGTTTACTAAGTACTTTAAGCAACATAAGGAAATTTCATCCAACTATTGTATTTATACTATTACACTTTGGGATTTTTGTGGGTTGGTCAATAACGCTTATTTAACATAGTTATAGCTGTTAGGTAAATGTCATTTTACTCGGGCAAATTATTGTCGTATAACATGTTTTACTTAGAGTATTTATTTATATTTATTTATATATTTAGAGTAATTGATTTTGTTTTCAGTCATTAATTTTTGTTCTCCTTTCTATTTACAAGGGATGAGAACTACAACCGTCAGTCCATCAACAGTCGAGGCCCATCAAGTGGTAACTACGACCATGATGATGGTTATCGACAGACCAATTTTAAGGATGACCGTCGTGGTGGATATGGAGCTAGAAAAAATAGAAGAGGTAAACTTATGGGTGCAAGCGCATTTGTTTGTGGTAGTTGTAAAATCGCTGTCAGGTGTAATCTTATATCTCACTTTATATATTAATATATTCATGTTAAAAAGGAAATATTTCCTGAGATTGTCGTTTATTGCACACCCCGTGAACCCAGTGGTACATAGAGGATCACCATTACCTTGATTTGGTCGCCACAGCAGATCACACGCCGCTATTTGCTGCGGTCAGCAGCATCTTCCCTTCTCACTCCCCCCCCCCCACCCCCCACCCCTCATGTCCTCTTTTATTACATCCATATAGCGTCTCCTTGGTCTTCCTCTCTTCCTCCTCCTTGGCAGATTCAAGTCTGTCATTCTCCTCCCGGTATAGTTGTCTTCCCGTCTGATCACATGCCCGTACCATCTGAGTCTTGCCTCCCTTTGCTTCTCGCTGAATCTTCTAACATGTGCTGTACCTCTGATGTATTCATTTCTGATTTTATCCAGGCGTGTGATGTTTTTTAAAAAAATTCTTGCGAAATGCTTCGTAATACGCTTTTAGTTTCACAAAGCAAAAGTCACTTTCGCCACGTAAATGTGTATGTTGGGTCGGTTGTTTTCTATTTTTAAGTTTAACATAGGTACACTTTATTGTGAATTGAACCAGATCACAGAAAAAAGTCGGGGATTGGTGTTCTCTGTAATGGAGGCGTCTTTCAAAATGCTGTGTACAGCAAATAAGGGTCACATCCCTATTCCAATGAGATATTGTTCGTCGTTTTACGTCTGGAATTTATTGTTAAAGACCAATGTTAAAAATAGTAGTTAAGTGATTCTCTTTAATCTGTTATCTTCTAATTTCGTAGATTCATTGGATGGGAATCGACGAAGCCCCAGTCCAAGAAGTCGCAGTATAAGCAGTGTATCGGACGCTGACCGCAGTGAAACACCAGCAAATGATAGTTATTCATCCAGTGATTCAGAAACAGGTGACAGAAGTCCAGAAAGGTCACCTGGCGTATCACAGGAGGGGAAAACCCTGTCCATTTGTGTGAAAAACTTAAGTCAAAGAACAAGTGGTGAGTTGTGTTTGGGATTATTTAACTAAGCCGGACCGTTGGAGCAATGCGCTTCTTGACTTTGACGTGCGCCAAGTAGTGAACCAAAAAATTAAAACCTTCCAAAATATTGTTTTTCACAACATTGAAAGGGAAATATTTCGTACATACTTAATTGGGTGTTACTGTAATTCACTGCAAACTGACGCTGTGATATTTTCAAGAATTACATCCCCTAAACTTTTCCAGTACATTCTTATATTAATTGCATTCACTGGTGAAGATGCACGCACCATTTACAGAGGGACAGAAAGNCAAGCCGGACCGTTGGAGCAATGCCCTTCTTGACTTTGACGTGCGCCAAGTAGTGAACCAAAAAATTAAAACCTTCCAAAATATTGTTTTTCACAACATTGAAAGGGAAATATTTCGTACATACTTAATTGGGTGTTACTGTAATTCACTGCAAACTGACGCTGTGATATTTTCAAGAATTACATCCCGTAAACTTTTCCAGTACATTCTTATATTAATTGGATTCACTGGTGAAGATGCACGCACCTCGCGCGCGTTACAGAGGGACAGAAAGACACAGGGACAGACAGACAGACAGACCACTTTTGTGAAAGCAGCACCTTACCTATCGTTGCAATTTTTGCCTAGTAAAAATTAATTCCATTAATAGATAATTTAACGTAGTATAGATATATAGTTAGATCTTAACATGTTTCTATTGTACCAACTTTGTTTCAGATTTAGACAAAATGTACCTTTAAAAATCCCACATTTCTTGTAAATCCACTATTTTGATGAAACGTAGTAATGGCGATGTTACTTCCAGATGGAGCACTTAAAATTTGCATTTGATTCAGTGGAATGTCGGTATTGCTAGATTGAGGAAATCAGATTGTCTTGCTTATGAGGATTTCATTGCTAAAAGCAGAGTTGTGGAAAAGTGTATTATGAAACAAATGCTAAATTGAATTCAAATGCATTATTTGGGGGGCATGTTTGCTATTAGTTCAATTCGTATTATAGATAAAAACAGCGTGGCCAGACACAGAGGGCAAACATCCAGAACTAGAGCAGAATCTTCTTGGAACTTTTTAAAGTTCTAGGGCAATAAATTTACCCAAAAAGCATAATGAATACAGAGACTTGGAATTCACATATGGCCTCAAATGTGTTACATGCAATCGCCTTTTTTGTTGGTTTTTTTTGTGGATAAAATTACCCGAACAGGCCAATGTAAACGAAATGTTTAGCAAATTACTTTTATCTCAGCAAATCATCGTTACTTTCTGCCATTGTGAGGAATAGTTTTAAGGCAATGGGCTTAGGAGAAATAATGAAAATCCAATTATTCCTTGAAAATATGCTTTAGCTCATATTCATGTTTTATTTTGTTTCTTTATTAATAAGTCATTACATGTTTTTTTTATTCAACTTATTTTGAAATATTACATCAACATTTGTTCTTTTTCTCCCTTAGATCCTAGCCTAAAAGAAGCGCTTTTTCACGAGTTTAAGAAAGCCGGTGAAATTGCAAATATAAAAGTGGAAGGAACCGGTAATGATCGCTTTGCAGTTATCAAATTCAGAAAGTAAGTAGGAAGTTATTAAATGTAATACTCGACAGTTTTTTTGGGGTCATCTGAAATTAATTACAGGTGAAAATTAGGTAAATATTTTAGTTACCACCGTACCACACCCATTGAGATATTTTTGTTGGCTTTTTTGTTTGTTTTTGTTTGCTTTTGTTGTTGTCTGGGGTTATTTTCATTCACTTCATACCAATAAAGTTACTTGAAGAATTAAAAGTAATTTGGAAGTCCTTATAATTGCAAATTATAGAGTTGGACTATTACTAAAAGTCTGGAAGACAGGATTAGAACAGTGGAAATGTGTTTTCTGAAGAGAATGTTTAGAGTATCATGGACTGACAGGATAACCAATGTTGACGTTCTGCTTAAGGCAGGGACTAATAGATGTTTATTACAGACGATCGTGAACAGGCAGATTTTGTTTGTATGGCATGTGACGAGAAAGGAAAGGGTTGAAGAGGTTGGGCTGACTGGCCGTGTGGAAGGAAAAAGATAAAGGGGAAGACAGAGAACTACGTACTGGGCATGGTCAGAAAGTGCAACTGGTTGGAAATCCACTGTGGGCACTTAAGGTCTGAAGAACCGCCAAGAGAAGAATGTTATGGCTGCCGAGGCACTGCACCCAGATTGCTTGATTGCTTGATTGATATAATTGCAGTATCTGATCAGACATGTTGATAATTTAGCCCTTCTATGAGCTTCGATTTTATTGTAGAGCACATCTTATCCTAGTTGAATTGCCATTGAGTTGACTATTCGTTAACTTTTAGTGACTATGCAGTGACGTATGAGCAAGGCTAAACTATTTTTTCCGTTTTGAAAATTCAGGGCAGACGATGTAAAGAATGCCATGAAACTGGCTGGCAAAACTTTTCTTGGTATTGAACTGAAAATATCTGCTTGGAAAGGTAAGCTGATTTTGCATCAAATTGATGATTGCCAAGGGTATTTTTACTTTTGGAAATAAAATTTTTTATGTTTTCTAAGAAATCAGCATCAGTGGCACAATTTTTAAAGTACCACTTGTTGAACAATGTTGGAGGAAAAATTAACATATGATTACTTACAGTGGAACAGTTGTGTTCCTTGTTCTGTTCACTGGTACCCATTTGTGTATAGTTTATTTACATCACGTTGTTTTGTCTTTTAATATATTTGTAACTAAGCAGTGTTCCTGTTTTATTTTTTCTTTACTGTCACTTGGCTTTGTGGTAACAATCCACAAAAAGATACGATATCCGCGTACGAGTGTCAGCATTAACTTTATAATCATTTCCAGGCTTTTAATGGCAATGTTTACGACATTGTTAATTCGTTCCATTGACTTGTGCCTGTGCTGTTGTAAAAAGTCGAAAAAAAAGAGTCGGTAAGATAAGGGTTGGGGGGGGGGGTTGGGTTGTCTGTAAAAATAGGACTTTGCACAAGAATTCGTGGGTACACTATAAACATCAGTTCTTTTTTTCCCCGGATTTTATGTTGTTGTTTTTTTCGAGGAGGAAAGGGACCGGTTTTGCGTAACATTGCTGAAATTTTGACGATTTCCTATTATTGGAAAACTTTGCCAATCCATTTCAAGTTAAGGTTAACTGTTTATTTTCGTTTTATTACTTACATAGGGGAGGACAAGGACGATGGCAGTTTTCCAATGTTTCGAAGAAGAACCAGGCAGACTAACCAGGACGATCTTGGTTACGACCAAGAAGCAACCAGAACACTTTTTGTTGGAAATTTAGAAAAAACGTTATCACAGGGAGATTTACGAAGGATTTTTAAAGAGTTTGGTGATATTGTGGTATGTACTGCACACTGCATTCCAGCACTGTAGAAGTTTGTAGCAGAGAAATGGTATTTTTTACAACTTTTGTGACTTAATTTTTGAAAGGAAAAAATGGTAATTATGAAAAGCAGGAATTTTTTTTGGTAATTTGAACTCTCGAAAACCGGTACCAAAGTGCCCTTATCGCATATCAAACATCCCGTTTATATCTTTCAAGTAAAACTAGGTCAAAGTTAAAACATGTATCAGTAATCATATTTTGTTACTTCCAGTCTTACAGGTTTCTTGAATTATATTTCAATATGATTGTAACTAAAGCAGAGATAAAGATCAGCTACTTTAAGTCAAATTGGAGACACGTAGAGATGCAAAAAGCATCGTCTTAATGGGTTTTGAATCCCACTCCAACTGTATATGAATCAAACGATCGCATTTTCCAAATTTTGAAAACCATGAAAAGTTTTCAAAATAGATTATAGTAAATGTACATGATAATTAAGTATTTTAATTGCGTGATGTGTATTTTTTCAGAATAGTTTAGGTGTATCTTATGATAATTATCGGAGCTTATACTCTCCCAACAAATTATAATTTTGTTGTGTGTGGTCATTCAGCAGAAAAAGTTGTGCTGTACTACTTTTTTGGACACTTACTGCTAGCAAAAGTGGCAGCCTATAAACATACCTACACCTACTAGAATTGAAGGGGAGGCGGGGGGAAGACGCAACCAGCAATTTGCTAGATTGTAACCTATCTTGTTTAGTTTTGTTGTTGTTTTTAGATCCCATGATTGTTTTGGCAAGAGGTTTTTTATGTGGATGTAATTGATGACATTAGATGATGGCGAGGTTTGTGTGGTACTACTTCAAACTTGATACTGATACTGGATTCAATCATACACCAGTCTTGGCTAAATTTTTGATGTGACAAATCTAGTTTTCAAACCTGGGTCACAAAACTAGGGGATTTTCTTCGAACCCTTCTTAGTAGTGTTTGTTTTATTGTATTGGGTTGTGAAACTGATTTGTGATTTCATGTAAGAAAACAGTAAAACAGTAGATGATTTGGTCTCCTTTAAATTTGATTTAGGATTCGAGTTATGTAGCAGAAGTGTGAAATGCTTTTGGAATAGGTCGCAAGCTAATGGCTTGATGACTTTATCTCATCGATTTTTTAAAAACAATTTTTCAAATATATACAAATCCAAGCCCAGGATAAGATATCGGGAGATTCGACTTCAATGCTGAGAATGACATTGCCTTTTATTGAGACTTAAGTAGCGATTACCAAAACAGACACGGGCTGGGAAATTTCAAAGGTTCAGTTCAAACCAAGAATCTTGTTTTTGGCTAATTTTACAGGAGAACGTTTTAAGCGTTTTGCCAGGAATGAGTTTTACACAAAATTCAGTACTTGATTTCGGTTCCCATCAATAAATCAATAAATATTGGTTACTGGACTAAATGCAGTTGTTCACATGAAAGACAGTGACAGTATCTATCATCTGACACTTGAAAGAAAAAAACGCCAAAAATGCTGGATACTCGGTTCTGGCACTGCACCCACGAAATACTCTCATCGATTATCGTCTTAGCTTGTTGACCTTGTTAATATAATCTACCTATTTGAAGTTTCATTAATACAATCATTTTTAGCCAGTTAACTTTCTCTCTTCCGTAACCATTGTCTTTGTCCTTGTCTTTGGTATGGTCATCAGCTTAAAAACTTTGGAAAAGTCATTTAACGTCCACTGCAGGTCTTTTGTGGCATTTCATAATGTCTATATCTTATTTTCAGATTTACTCGAAATATGTGCAGAGAAAGCAGTTTCTCAGTGTTTCGTTTTTGAAAACTTTATGTTTACTTCTGGTTTGGGGGATGGTGGTGATGGATTGGTTGTGATGTAACTAAATTAATTGGAGGCCATTTTCGAAGCTAGAACTTGGCGTATGTACTTAATTATGTCACACTCATCATATCTTATCACTGCACCACTGAAACCATTCGAGGGCAGTATAGCTTTTCCTAAAAGGTCTTGAGCCCTGTTTGGAGTCGGGGAGAATATGATCCACAAAAGAAATGCTAGATACTGTTTTCTGGGCCTGAACCCTCAATATTCCTTTTGGTTTCAGGTTGCAACTACCATTGACTTATTACCTGACTTGTTTTACTTGAAATAAACAGTTACCTGTTGTTGTTTTTTAGGATGTTGATATTAAAAAGCAGAATCAAGGTGTAACAACTTATGCATTCTTACAATTTGTGGACATCAATGGTTCAATGAGAGCAAAAAAGAAAATGGACAGAGAGTTTGTGGGGAGAAACAGAGTCAAGGTAAAATGACGTGAAAAAAATTGTTGTATTTGTAACTAATACGGAACACCGGCTGCCTTGTTGTCAATTCGATTATTAATTCAGTAGTTTATCAGTTTGAAAATAAAACTCTTTGAGTAATGAAATTTCACATCGTTGTGTTGTCTTGGCCAGAACATGTAGAACCCAAAATGGATGTCACACTAACAAAGATTACAGAATTGTAAAATATCTTTTCCTTGTTAAGTCGTCTTTTCCTGTGGTTAAAAGTGGCCAATTTCCCATCGTTTTTCTTAAGATTTTTACTTTTTTCATAATGTTGCGATATATTTATTGGGGCCAAAACCTTTTCTCGCTGCAACTTGATCCCTGGTGACGGTAGTCTACAAATTTCCAGGAAAATGGAAAGTTGATAACACAGTAGTTTTGTGGTAAATGAATTATTAGACAGGACAGTAGGACCACCACTGCCCGTAATGGCCAGTCATTTGCATTGATCTTATCAATTACGATAGGATAGAGATCATAGAAAGGTGAATTTCTATGTTAAGAGTAAGTTGCAACCACGCAAGTAATTAATAGAGTATTTTTTTGTATTCATAAAACGCAGGGTACAAGTAAAAGTGCATATTGGGATTTGAATGCCGTTTGCCGTTGCTAAGACTCAAGAACGAGTCATCTTTTGGCAATAACTAAATATTTACCTGTCGTCTCAAGCTTTTATTTAAAATTTATCTCCAGGACAGTGACCAGAATTACCACGACTGGTGATAACTTACTTCCTCATACTGATTTTTGACCCTTTATTTTTCTTTCTTCATTCTAGGTTGGTTATGGGAGAGGAACTCCTACTAATACACTGTGGGTTGGAAACCTTGGTTCAAATATAACTGATTCACAAATCCGGAGGCAGTTTCAACAGTTTGGCTACATTACAAGAGTGATGATTGACCAGCAAATTTTGCAAGCACTGGTTACATTTGATACTATCGAGGCAGCTAGTTATGCGTTCGTTGAAATGAGAGGACGATTTGTATTTGGAAAGCGCTTGATGGTAATTGAACTCTCTTTTTTTTTCCAGATTAAACTCTGAACTACACAACGTTCACTTACAGGCTCTCTGAATAGTTGTTTGATATGGGTTGTTAACAATACTGACAATGTAGCATGTCAGCACTGTTTAACAACGTATCAGTGGTAGAGCAACTGTAAACATAAGCAAACTTGATTTAAATGCACGGTGGTTTTAGAAGTTTCTTTGTTTACACAGTCAACTTTAAGTAGACCTTAATTAGACGTTGTTTTGGAAAAATGGAGTATAAGAAGACTGGGTTTAAAATATTTTAAAAACAGTCGCAAACAGTTGTTATGGATTTTGTTTCTTGTAAAGAATATTGGAATACACTAACATCACCACAAGTTGGATTGTTAAAACAGTTGATTGTTTTTACTGCTAGACATATATATATAAACTCAGACCACTCTAACGACGGAAATCACAGGTTTACGTCAGTTCTACAGATCTGCAATTCTGAAAATTAGTTATAAAATCCTAAAAACAAGACTTGTGGTAACCTGCGAGAATTAATCATTTCATTAAACCAACTAGTCGCATAAATTAAAATAGAAGGATCACTACCCTATTATTTTTTATTTTGCATGGAATACCGCGGGCAGCACACCATTGCTGAATTTTTAACATTTTATGGAATTAGAAATCACAAATATAACATGGAGAACTATAACTTTGGTTTAGACAGACAAGACTACCACTCTACTATTAATTTAACATGAACTCATGGTAACCATATTTTTACTTTCTTTGCAGGTGGACTATGCAAGTCGAAGTGGTAAAGATGGTTTTTATGCGAGGATGGAAAGATCTGGACAGCTTGATACCAGAACCCTTGAGCCTTCACCACCTCCACGAGGGCCAGCACCGCCTATGCCACCCGTTATGCGTGGAGGGTTCTCAAGAAGAGGAATGTTTGACCCACGTTTGCCTGGGCGGGGTGGTTTCATGGGTCATGGACCACCACCGCCACCAGGCAGATATCCCCACATGGACTGTGGGATGCCTCCGGATTATCCAGGCTTTGCCCCGGGACCACCAGGTCATGGCCCCCCAGGACCACCTGGCGGGCCACCACCTGGTTACTACCATGGAGATTATTATGACGATTTTGACTACGAAAAAGAGCTGCGAGATTATGGTGACCGTCAAAGAGAACGTGAACGAGAATCAAGAGGAAGTCGTAGACATGATCGGGATTATCGTGAAAGAGATAGAGATCGTAGCAGAGATCGTGATCGTCGTGCATATGCCTCGTTGTCGGAAGATGAACAACGGGGTAGAAGAGACGTGCACTCCCCAAGTGACCACTCAGCAGGAAGCTATTATAGTGACGTAGAAGTACCGTCTAAAGTTGTTGTTAAGGACAACCGTTCTCTAAAGAAAAGGAAACGGAGCCAGGAAAGATACTATGAAAGCCCAGAAAACGAAGAACCGCCAAAGAAAGTTGAAAAAAAAGTGAAAAAGAAAAAAGAAAAGAAGGAAAAGGCAGGAAAGAAAAAAGTAGGTGCAAAAATAAGTGTTGATCTTGGTTACGATCGTGACTTTGAGCCAGAGACTTGTGAACAGGATCGCGAGGAAAAAATATTAAAAGCTGATAGGCCCAAAAAGAAAAGAAAAGCCCTTGATAAAAGTGCAAATGCAGAAGAAAAGGCGAGGCGAAAGGAATTAAAGCGGCAGAAGAAGCTTAAAAAACTGAGCGGGAAAACTGCGATAGGCGCTTTTACAGCAGAGGACGAAAATGAAGTAACAAAACTTAAAGAAGGGGATGAAATAAATACACCAGAGTCCGGTGACGAAGACATTGGAGTAAAAGAAGAAAGCAATTCCTCATACGTCAAAGGGGAACAGGGAGTCCTTGAGGAGAAAAAGCCAATTACTAACGAGAATTCAGATATTCCAATAGATACCAAAGTTGAAGGTGTAAAAGTAGAGGAGAAGACACAAGAAGAAAGTGCCCAATTATCGGCGTCCCTTAAGAGTGAGCCCAAAACGCCACCAACTCCAGATCTAGAAGAAAACCAAGGGCGGTTTCAGTTTGATAGTACTATGGAACCATCAACTGCAGTAGCAAAAAAGGAAGATGGTGTTGTCGATGAAGAAAAAATGAGCCCGAAATGGGCCGAGAAGCCGTCACAGGAAGAAATAACAGAAAAAAAACCCGTCAAAGAAAAGGAGTCCAACGTCAAGAACGATGACGATACTTATCTAGAAAACAGAAAAGAAGAAATAAAAAGAGAACTTGATCAGCAAAGTAGCAACGACGAAGACAACAAGTCAGATAAATCAGATGATGATTTATCATCTGTGGACAGTGTTGACAGTGGTGATGATGTGCATAGTGACTCACCAACGCCCAACATTAATTCCAGGGGACCGCGGACCCCTCCTACTCCAGGTCTTGATGAAGACTCGAGATTTTCGAGGACAAGTTACCATGACGAAGGAAGGATGAAACGAAGGAAAGCAAGGGATTATGGGTCAGGTAGTCCAGATAGACCAGAGCAGATGCCATCAAAAGTAATTGCTGTAAGAAAGAGGCACGGGTCTGTCGAATCTGTTGAATCAAGGGAAGAGAAAAGAGATAGAAGACGAGGGTTCAGTCCACGATCTCCACTGTCATCACAGAATGAAAGACATAGATATGCTTCTCCAGATAGAAGATCGACGGATAGTAAAGGGCGTGTCCGGAGAGATTTCAGAGACAAAGGTAGCAAGTGGGCTGAAGATGAACAGTGGGATACAAAGAGAGATACGAGAGATACGAGAGATAACAGGGATGATCGCCAAGGGGTAAAAATTGACCAGCGAGATTTTGGGAGGGACAGGGATATGCGAGATCAACGTGATGCGCGTGTGGACTACCGTGATACGAGGGAACATCGTGGAGATTTCCGAGATAGGGAACAGCGGTCAGATTCTCGTGATCAGGGATATCGTGGGACATCTCGGACCTTTTCCTCTCAAGATTCTAGGGACGATTTGTGGAGGGATAGAGATCGTAATCACAGAGATTGGGAAAGAGCTTACGACAAGGGTAGAGAAGTCGGAAAAGATCGCGAAAGAGCTGATTTTCGGGACCAGGACCGTGGCGGGCGACATAGAAATTCTCCGCCACCAGAAAATCGTAATCGGACACCACCAAGGTATCAGTCTACAGAACGGCGTCAACGAAGTCCAGAAAATAGAAGGGCACACACACCCGAACATGGTAGAGGGAGATCTCCTCAAAGTCGATTACATGACAACCGTGAAAGGAGACGAGGAAGAAGCTTGGAAAGGCGTTCGCCAGTTCGTCGGGATTATGATAAGCAGGTGAACAGAGATTATCCAGAGAAACGTGGTCAAAGAGATCTCAACAAAAATAGGAGAGAGAGGACGAGGGATGAGACTCCACCACCTCCGCCACCTCCTCCGGAACCAAGAGCAACTGAGTATGGAGCACAGCCAAATATTGGCGTTAGTGTTAGTGCCACTGATACTAAACAACCAATTGCACACTCGCATATGATGAGTGGTATTGACACATTGTATGGAAACAGCCCAACTCCCGCGGTACCAGGACCCATTCCCACCACATCAGGAGTATCTATTGGTGGTACACCAACGACTGTAGGTTATACTGCGCCACCTCCGCCTCCACAGAGTAATCCAGACACTTTATTGGATCTGCTTAGACGGTATCCTGTAATGTGGCAAGGACTTTTTGCTCTCAAGAATGATTCTGCTGCAGTACAGATGCATTTTCTTTCAGGTTAGTTGTCTCGATAAGACTTGTTAAATTTACACACCACCCGCGTTTCCTCTTAAATTTGTAATGGAATATTGAAATTCAAGTTCAGAGTTAAGCGCAAAGGAAGGTTCCATTGTTTGTTTATTATTTTTACCCGGGGGTATTAATTAGAAGGATATATTTTCATTGCCAGGCTGCATAATATTTATTTTTAGGTAGCATACGAAGATGCGTTTAGACATTTGTAAACAGTACTAATGATCCCTAAATGACTATCTTTTAGTATTTAATATTTTGATTTGATAAAATTTTTTGATTGCAGAAACCTTTGAAGCAGTTGAAAATCTAAAAGTAGCAACAGCTATCTAGTTAAATAACTATCATCCTGAGGGAATTTTATTCACCCTTTTTCGAGGTAACTGTGACAGATCTTTTTAATCGAGGGTAACGTCCTGCTGGTGTTTGTGAGTTTAATTTTTGAACTGTTATTTGAGTATTCCCTTAGCCTATTTAAGCAGAATTAAAGCAAACAGAATCTTCTATATATTTAGTGTGTAATTTAGAGTGTGTTAATATTGTGTTAGTCATTTTGAACTGTATTTTTCAAGCTGTTGTGTAAAGGCGCTGTTCACTTACACTGCGTACTTTTTACATGTTTAGGAAATATACGTCTTGCAGAAGTTTCTTTACCAAGGTCACCTCAGCCCGGCGAAGTCCCGCCACCACTTAGAATTTCACAACGGATGAAATTGGATGCATCTCAGCTGGAAGGAGTTAACAAGCGAATACAGGTATTCTAAAACACAAAAGTTAGATGTCACTTTCGTCTTTGTGATTGGTAATATTTTTTTCCGCTGTGGAACAGCGGCTCACTGTTAATTTTTATTTTTGTCAATTCACTGGGATTTTTTTTAACGATCCTTGTCAGATACGAGTGCTACTGTTACTTAACATACAGATTCGTTTCTTCTTTTAGTGATATTGTAATTCGTAGGGCTATTGTCGCATCAAGCAGTAATGTCAGGACTTGATGCAAGCCAAGTCGCATAGCAAGTCATGTAGGGTTCATTACACAATCGAACTGCCATCAATATTTTTGTATATATTTGTAAGAAATTAGGAAATTTGTAGTGAGGTCGCACAGCATAGTTAACTCTGATGTTATCTCGATTATAATAGTTGTCAAGACCATGAAAAATTCATCATTGTGTGTACTGCGTTACTAACTGTGGCAAATAATTTACAGGTAGTCAAGGACCATTGTATGCTTCTGGCTCTTCCGTGTGGTCGAGATCCTCTGGACGTCCATGCACAAACACGCGCCTTGAAAACTGGTTTTATTACTTACCTTCAACAGAAAGTTGCAGCAGGCATCATTAACATCTTGCATTCCACTACAAAGCAGGTTTGTTTATTGCTTTATATTTTATTGGCTAAAGTCAAGTAGGAGTGTAGAAAATTAGCACTGTATAAAGTGTTTATTATTTTCTTGCTTAAAATCACGTTAAGTTCGGGGAAAATTTTGTAAAATCGAGTGTTATTTCCTGGTCATTTATTCATTTATTGCGTATTTGGATGAAAATTTTTTATTGGACGTTGATTAAGCACCTTTCAAAGTTCCTCTTTGGGGGAGGGGAGGGGGGCAGTGAAAGAAATGGACTGTGTTTTCCATGAATTTTCCTATTTCTTTTTTGTACGACATCCATTTTATCGATTTCTTAGAAAAACGTGAGATCCCCCGTGTTCTTACATTCTGTTGTCTTTTTTTTTACTTCTTTACTTGGAATTTTTTGTCTAAAGGAATTTAAAGGATTGGTTTTTTTGGAGTAGAAGATTTTAAAGGTTTTTGTGTTTTGGCCATCGACGCTTTGAAACCCACACACCATGCCTTGCGTCCGTTTTCCCTCAGCAAAAGCTGGAGTTTTTGTTAACAGAGTTTGTTACAATTTTTGTGAAGATCCAAAGGCTGTTTTTTCTTCCATTCAAAACAAGCTATGCGATCAGATAAACAGGACTAAGGTTTGGGTTATTGTGTGGCACGCGTGCGTGTACCATTTTGTGGAGGGGCTGGATGAACATGGCAACACTCGTTAGTATTTTATTACGAATTGGCATTGTACTTGTAATGTAGTTTTAACAACATTACACTCTGTACTGTGTATTTTTGCTTTGCCTTTGTTTGGATTTTTCTGTATATTTTTGTATTTTTCTCCAAATTCAGCCAGCATACGTTTTGCACATTTTCCCACCATGTGACTTCGCACAAACTCATTTAGCTCGAGTGGCTCCAGACCTTCTGGACAGTGCGGCTGACAGTGGGCATCTAATGGTGCTTATCACACCGATGTAATTTCCCAAGATGTGTTTCAGTGACAGATCTGTTAGAGAAAGGGACAAAACAGTTGGCTGGAGGAAGATCGTCTGGCAGGGAACCAGTACTCACAAGACTTGAATCTGCCCGGGGTATCTAGTTCTAACGAATGCATGGAGTCGAAGTTTTAAATGTAAGGCAAGGAATCTTAACTAGCCTTCTTAAGCCCTGCCCTTGGAATTGATTATCTACTTAATCTACATAATTTGTACAGTTTTTTGTAAATAGTAAAGTAGGCTTCTTTCAGTTTCTAATAATAATGTACATAATACTAATTACATTAATTACAGGATATCAAAAGTACAAGTAATGGCATATTTCCTTTTTGATTTTTCCCCCACGCACACAGCGACGCGTCGATTTTATTAATGTACCTTTTTGAAAGAACAAACACTGTTCTTTTGTCAAATCTCAAAACAGGCTCACTGCGTTCCTGTTCGTATGAAGATGATGGATTCCAGCTGCTTGAAAGTCAAGGCACATTTGGTAATCTTCTTTAATATAAGTATTTATTGGCTACTTCTAAAGGGGAAAATTGCTGGGTTTCAAGGGTCATTGAAATATTAACGGACAGTTTAGTCAGGTGGGTGTACAGAACAGAAATGGTTGAACTCTCGGTCTGATCGGTATTCTGAGTTGGGTAACTTAAATCGATGACGTTTTCAACGTTGATGTTTCCCGCCATGCCGAAGAAAGGGTGTAATTTATAGATGCCACTTCCAGTATCCTGCCAGGCCTTCTTCCTCTCTGTTCCTACCATTTCGAGGAGCTGTTCACCAAGTTGTAGGGTGGTGTCATCAAACGGGTCAGATCTGAACTTGAGCTCATACTCGTTAAGAAGATCCAGAGACTCGTTAGTTATTCCGGGTATATACCGTTGGCGGCAGCCTCGGGGGATGTTCGCACGTGCCGACTGTTTTATTCTTTCTATGAAAGCGGAATAGTTATGTGTTATTGGTTGGAGATCTGATATNTAATTTATAGATGCCACTTCCAGTTGGAGAAGTACGCGAACGGAGAGATGCAGGTCAGAAAAAACCCTCTGAATTGTTAAATTTTAAACAGATAAATTTGTCTGCCGCCAAACTTTGCTCTGGCCCTTTAATTTCCCCCTTAATATCATGGATAAAGTAAAATAAGAGGCATGAAAAATTTTGAAAAGTACATTCATTTATTACTATGGTACTCTCTTTAGGGTTTAGTGTAAAACAGAATATTGTGCTTTAGCATCGATACATGGAAAGCCAAGTGCTAAAAAGAGAGTCGGATGAAGGCGGGTTATTGTATAACGAGGAGATTTGGGCGAATGGTGCGAGACACGTCGACTCCTAATTGAGACATGAGGTTGTCGAGACAGGTAAAGGAGTGTGAATTTCAAAGGTCACTTGAGAAAAGTAGGTTATTTTAATGGGTCAGAAATGCGGCCCGTGAGGAGGACGAAGACATGACACCACCAATCCAAAACATCGAGGAACTTTGAGAATCCAGTTACGCCAAGTGACCAGTGAGTTGATAACGAAAAGTGATGGTGTTTACGTTTTAGTTGCCTGGAACGTTGCACGAGGAAGTGTGAAGTAATATGAGATGGTTAGTGGACATGGGCAAGGTGCCACCACTGTGGAACTTGTTAAAGAAAATGGAAGGGCTGGAGCTGAATTAAAAGCATGATACAAGCCAGAATGAATTCTAAGTGACAAGACTTCCTTTTACTCTGATGTCTTCGATGACACCATTGATGTGAAAGTTACCACGGGCCTTACAGAATTGTTATTCTATTGATAGTTAACAAACGTTGATCATACTTTATTCTTCAGGGAAATAATGCTGCACACTGGCATGTACAGTCTTGAAAAGTCGCACACAGTTTTATTTGCAGGGTTTTGCTGGGAAGGGAAGACCTAGAAGTTCCACTCCCGTTTTTTCCCAAATTGGTCTTGCTGATCAGGAACTTCCAACATTCTTTGAGGGTGTAAAAATCGCACACAGCCTCCCCGGCCAAATTTTGTGAAGGAGTGTGCCAGTATAGGCAGAAGTATGGGCAGATTGGTTTTCTTGTGGCGATGGGTCCCAATACTGCTAGCTAAAACGTGGGGTGTTTTTTTGTTGAAGTGTCGAGCGTGTTTGCTGCAGAATAAGTTGGCTGGCTTGGTCTATACGCAGAAGTGACGAAAGTATATTACTCTGACTGCTTTATCACAATTTAACTGTCTGGTAAAGTTGAAAACGTGAACCTCCTCAAGTACCATGTCCATCCAGAACATCGGCCCATATGCTTATCCAGAGACCTGACCTTTGCTATCCTCCGCATCTCTCTTTCACTTTTTACGGTCCAAGTTTATATGCTTTTCATGAATAGCCGTCAACGTCCTCTGCCTCTTCTTCCACATATCCTGCCTGTAAGAGCCAAGTTCTCCAATCCTTCCTTTCAGATCACATGCCCCAGGAAGGACAGCTGCCTCCTTCGTCGTATCTCACATCAATCATATATTCCCGCTCCAGAACTTGGCGGTCGCTATAGCCTCGTCGGTTGGTTTAGCAAGCTCATCCTCTGTACAGGCGGGTGCCAGGGCGCAAGTCAGCAGGTGGCTCATTGACTGTTCGCTTCCGCAGTCACATGTGCTTGAGTTGCACATGCCCCAGGCCTTCAGAGAGACCTTGCATCTACCTTGACCTGCTCTCAGGCGGTTCAGCGTCT
>RDPX01000078.1:48063-107688 GCA_003991215.1 Morbakka virulenta | reverse complement strand
TTTGGTGGGTTGTCTATGGAGTTAATCAAAAACATGACCAAAAATCATGGCAGAAGTGTAAAGGGCCATCGCTACTCTCAAATGATAAAGCAGTTTGCTGTCACTTTACACTATCACTCCCCCAAGGCATACAGATATATGCGGAAGATTATTCAACTCCTCCACCCTGCATCACTTAAAAACTGGTGTACATCTATTGACTGCAAGCCTGGCTTTTTGTCTGATGTGCTTGAACAATTGAAGAACAAGTTGTCATCAAATGAAATCACATGTGATGTTGCACTTGTTATAGATGGAATGAGTATCAGAAAACAGACACAATGGGATCAGAGAGAGCATTGTTACTCAGGTATATATATCAAGTTAAATCTGTACCTTCAAGTACAGGGTATGTGAGGGGGTATGTAGGGTAAAAGGTTCTTTATAGCCTCAAAGGGATCCATAAGAGTATTGCTCCATATAATTTAATAGTGCTGTAAAATCTCTTTACAGGAAATTTTTCTGACTATCTGTCAGCCAAGTGTGAGCATGCTTTCCTTCAAAAGTTATATTTAACATGTAAAACCTAACAAAAAATGATGTCCTTTATTAATTGATAGTGTTTTAATAACCTTGTTGTGGAAGGCTCAAACTATTTTTCTAAACTAACTTTTTCAAAAGGTGTTTGCTCTTATTTTCTGGGAGTCTGAAGGGCATGACAAGTACAATTTGCCCAAATTCCATTTAGGGACTGATGTTATGATCACCCAAGGAACCAAGCTGGATCTCAATGGTCCTGAGTGCAACTATAGTTTTAATAAAGTTTTGGCAAAGATTGAATGCTATGTCTAACTGCACTCTTAAAAAACAATGAACATAGTAGAGAGTCAACTTCAACAGACAGCTATTAATTAAAAACAACGGCATAAATATCATATCTAAAATTTACAAACTGAAATTACAGGATCTCCAAATTAAAGCTCACATGCATTTAAAGTTGATTAAAATAATCTTTGGAAAATTTTACTTTGCCCATTCAATCATGATCCTTTTAGATCTTGTCACTTACCTATATTTATAGTTCCTCCAAGTCAAACAAGCACTACTTCGTTAAGCTTATTTTTATTTTAGAAAGTTCTTGAAAAAGAAATCAACTTTCAAATCATTAAAAAATTAAGAAAGTCCAGTATATGCTGTAAAAAAATTATTTTTAGACTTGCTTTCTCTTTAACTCAGTTATATATAAATCTTGTTCAAATATTTCTTATATGGAAATTACTCAAATTTGTGTAAGTGCAGACAATGTAAACATAGAGATTTTTGGGGCAGTTTTTAGAAACCATCTGAGTACTCAAAGTATGATAACCTTAAGAAATTTTAATTAGAGGGCAATGTTCTTAGTTTCCTATCAAATATGTGTATATATTCATGCCCTGCAGCTAATTAATATTTTCATTCAGGCTTTGTAGACTATGGATCAAATGCTGCTGTGGAATGCAAAGAGCAACTTGCATCAGAAGTGTTAGCATTTATGATTGTTGGACTTGGAGGATCAACATGGAAGTCAATAGTTGGCTACTTGCTTATTGACAAGATTTCTGGTGGTGTCCTTGCTCAGCTTACCCGTACCGCATTGTCTCTGCTGGCTAATGCTGGATTTGTTACATGAACTGTAATCTGGGATGGTACTTTTGTTAACCAAGAGGCAACAAGGTGCCTTGGCTGCCAGTTTGGACAAACATACAATTCAATGGACATAAGTTTTCCCCATCCAAGCCATGACTATGTTGTTCATGTTATATTTGATGTTTGCCATATGTTAAAGCTCCTTTGCAATACCCTGTAAGTAAGTATAGAGAGATTTTCTGTTATAGCTAAGATAATGGCAAGGAACTTTTAATAACAGTAATTTAACAGCTTGCAGAAATTAGGAATGTTTTTCAAAGAGCATACTGCTAAATCTCTTCAAGATTCCATAAAACTAGGTTTTACCTACCACATGCTCTGACTCATTTAACAAATAGTTATATACCTACTATAAAATTAAAATTCCATTGTTGGCAATGAAATCTGCACTTGAAAAGGTGGGACAGTTAATAAAAGAAATTTATGGTAAATCAATTTCAGTTACTTGATTGATAAACAATTGGTGGATCATATGCTGGAATGAAAGTAAAAGATAACTGTTTAACTCAAATTAATGGCCAATGTAATTTCTCTATGTTATGCTCTCTATGGCATTATTCATTTTAGGCCCACTAAATCATTTTTTAGAAAGTAAACACTCTTAATTCTACTTTTATCTTTTAGTGGTGAATGGAAAGAATTCAATATCTCATTGCAAGGCAAAACAGAAAAAGTGAGATGGAGATTTATAGAGGATCTCCACAATCTGCAAGATAAAGAAGGTTTCGTATTAGCAAACAAGCTCAATACTAACCATGTGCAGTGGAATATGCACAAAATGAATGTAAAATATGCAGCACAAACAATGAGCTCATCAGTAGCCAATGCAATTGAATTCTTGCGAGAAGATATCAAGAGTCCAGATTTTAAGGAAAGTGAGGGCACAGTCAAGTTCATAAGATCTGTGGACAGAGCATTTGATATTCTTAATTCAAGAACCCCCAGAGCAAGTGGCTACAAGTCCCCCCTACGACCCAACAATATTGGGATGTGTGAGAAATCATTAAGAGAAACAGCTGATATGCTTCTGGGGGCAACAACAGATAAAGGTCACAAGATATCAACTCAAGAGGTTTACTGGAAAGGCCTATCAACCCTCTGAAATATGTGTTAACATATCGGTTTTCCCAAGACCATATTGAGGTCTTCTTTTCCTGTGTTAGAGGTAGGTATGGGTAGAATAATAATCCTGATTCACTCCAGTTCCGTTCATCACTACAAAGTATGATTTTTAAGAATGCAGTAAAAGGCTCCTTAAATGCAAATTGTGTCCAGTTTGATCAAACAGCTCAGACACCCCTGTTTACCATAAAATGGTCCAAGAGAATTGCTCCAGTCATACAATCAAATTCTGATGATACAGAGGCTCTAAACTTGCATGAAAGCATGATAAGAAAAAGTTTATACAAAGAAAATGTTTTATACTACATTGCCGGATTCATAATAAGAAGAATGCTCTCAGTTATAACTTGTTCAGTCTGTGCAACTGCCATTCAGAGGCAAAATATACAAGCATTAAGTGAGCACAACTACAATTCTATCACCACAGCAGATTACTGCAAGCTAACAGAAATAAAAGACAATGGTGGACTAAAATTTGCAAGTTATGGTATTTTCAAAATAGTTCAAGTTTGTGAAAAACTGTTCCAAGCATTTGTTTTAGATAATGACAAAAAGATAACAGCAGAACATGGAATTTGCCAACGGATAATCTTGAAGAGGTTTCATTATCGCTGGACTCATACTTTCCAATGTTGTCAAACCATGGGTTGAGTGAAGATCCAGGATGTGAAGATTCTCATACAGTGCAGCTTGTTAAAGAAACAGCAAAGCAATATGCAAAGCTAAGGCTACAAACATATGCAAAATTTTATAACAGGGTCGTTGTAAACAAACGTCAAGCGTCCATTCGCCACAAGATGACTAAAACTGTACTGTTTAAGAACCAGTTGTGAAGTAGATAATGTAATACATATGCTAGCTTTACATAAATTCTAGTTTATTTTGTGAAATCAGGCAAACACGGGTACATGAATACGGCCTAATTAATTCTATTTTCTACTATGAACCTAGTCAAGATAAATTCGTTTGAGGCGAGACGTGTAGCTGTAGGATGGTATGCTCTTTCATCGCTGTAATACAGGACGATTGGAGCAAAACTCGAAAACTTCGCATAAAATGTCACTCTTGAAAAGATATATATGATGATTTACTTACAGTCTCCTGTTGTCATTAACTCTATAAAGAAATTTCCATGTAAAAACTGTCGATCTTTCATAACTCTCCTGGTGAACAGTGAGAGACTGGACAGGAGCCGCAATAAGCGGTAATCATTAAGATCTGGGGCGGTCGTTTTTCAATATGTTTATCGTATGATACATTTTCGTTAAAAAAAACCCAACAATTTACAATTAAGTGGTTTTTCCACTGGTTTTAAGGGAGGGGATGCGACTGTGCGTGGGTTTTTCTTTAGTGATACTAGAAATTGAATAGGAGAGTGTTGTTTTGGTGCATACACAAAAGTCCTTGGTGGGACCATAAGGATGCGAAAATGCGCTGTTGTTGTGGATTCCGGGAGGAGAAAGATAAGCGTATCCGGGCTTTTATGGTGTTGACTATCTGGTGGTAGAGTCTTTGTGGGGTTGTGCTTGTTTGGTTGAAGATGAGGTTGCATCTTGCTTTCCAAAGTGTTGACTTTGTAAGCTTAATTACGTAATGGGCCAGTTTTTGGTTTTGGATTGGAGTGGACGGGTCAAGAATGTGCAGTATTATTATTGTTTTGTTGATTTGAAAGGGGGTGAGCTTTGTCAGGAGGGGGGTAAGAAGAACCCACAAGTCGTTGGCGATGTGGCAGGATAAAAATAGATGTGTGGAGTCCTCTGGACTTCCACAGTAGTTGCAGCTGGTTGTAGTGAGGGATGGGATGTTGTATTGAATTAAAAGGGTTTTGGTTGGAAGGGTGTTGTGGAGCGTTTTGAAGGTAATGTCATTTTCAAAACCTGTTGCAGGGGGGCAATGACAGGCTTTCCATATATTGGGCCAATCTTCATTGGTAGTTGATGTAAAAACTGTCAAGAAGCTCAGCCATTCCGCACCTATCCTCGCATGTGGAGGTATCGTACGGCAGCTTATTTACCTCCAACAAAATAGCGGGTGATGACTTCATGCGCAGGAGTCTAGTGCGCACTCTAGTGTTTTTTATTCCTTTCTCCATGCCTTCATCCCAACTTTTCAAGATTATTCAAAACGAGGTCACATCAAAAGATGTCAGTTTTGCTGAAGGGTGTTCCAATTCGCAAAATGATGCATGTAGCTGTGGGTACGAGAGACGATATGGTGTGTTTTAAAAACTGTGACGAATAAAACAGTTCGCTGTGTTTATGTGCTACCTTTTTTGTTCATGTAAAATTAGTGTTACTATATCCAATAACAAGTATACCAAGGATTAATTGGGTAGCAATGGAAAGAAAATTGTTATTGAAAACAATTTTAGGCTTTCAAGGGTGATTTTGATATATTTTAATCAGATGCAATGGGCTTCAATCATTATTCTACACGGAACTTGTTACAGTGGCTTTACAATACACGGGTTCCACAACTTGTTGGGAGTATTAATTTACTGCCAACACGGTTGTCACGTTTTAAAGCTCTCCCGTCGAGGAATATCCGCACCAAATACTATGGAGTGTATAGCGATTATTTGAAAACCAAAACTAGAATACTGTTTAGTGGAAATACTAACAAACTTGGGGCGCAATGCTTTAGGATGGCTACTGCAGCCGTTGATAATGTCAAGGAAAACAAATTCGGAGGAAATTCAACCCAGTACTATGACATTTTAGAAAACCTTCAAGACCAAGATTATTTCTATAAAATCCTAAGGAAAAGATCTAATTCACAAAGAGATTTGTCTTTATTCAGGATTTTGAAATCTGTAGGATTTTTGAATGATAGCTTCAAAGATTCATCTCTTTTACTTGCTTACTCTAAATGCATGCAGAATTTTACATTTTCTACGATAGAGTCATTAACTGATGAAGACAAAAGAGAATTGTCAAGATGTTTCAATCGAATCTTGTTCTTTATTTCAAGGATGTGTGGCAAAAATGAAGCAAATAGTTTGTTTCAATTTATGAAACTTTATGATCTAAGTTCAGCTGCTACATATGACTTGATGGTTAGAATATACTGCAGTGACAGTTCTTGCTTTCCAAAGGATGCCCTTCAAGTAGTTGAAGATATGATTTCAGTAGGGCTTAAACCCAGCACAAGAACTTACTTTCCATTCTTGATTACTTATATTAAAAGGGGTGATCAGGTCAATGCAACAGATCAGTTAAGACTGATTAAAAAAATGGAATCAAATTTCCATGATGAAAATCATGGTTTACTCCTGTCTACAATAGCTGATATTGAAGACTTTGTTTTTTTTCACAAAATGCTCAGTGAAACATTGGAATATCACAGAGAAACTGCTTATATTTATGGAAAATTTTCAAAAGAAGCATTGAAACAAGTATTTTCAAGGTTTGTTAGAAAATAATATCTTACTCATTAATGCATGACCCTTTTGTTCCAGACTGTAAAATTAACAAACAACTACTTGTCATGATTATTAAAGAAGGGGGTGTAAAAAGGGTGCCTGGAGTTTTTTATGGTGTTCTTACTGGCTGTACATGTACCGGTTGGGTAGGAAGAATTTTCATATTAGCTGGTTGTCACCTGATTCATTGCTAGGGGTTCAAACAAAGGTTCTTTGCTGAGATCTGCCAATTTTTTTTTGTTTCAAGATCTCCTAGGCTAATTGCTGGATTTCAAGATAACCTCCTACCATGGTTACCTAAGTCTGTGACTCATTGCTGGCTTGACAAGTAAGGCATCTGTCAATGGCACTGTTTTGGTCTTGACTTAGTAGCAGTGACCAGCAAAATGGGTGCATCACCACCATTTAAGTTTGTTGATCGTGAGGCTGCACACCCATTTCATGCCTCAAACATTGCCACCACTTCCAAATACGCAATTCAGAATTCAACAGTTAAGGTTTATTGGTATTTTTATAGTACTGTATTTAATGTAATCTTTGTTTTAAGTACTTGTTGTTGTATGGTCCCTCTGCCTGTGGCAGATTGTGCACCAACATGGTTTATTCTTCTCCAAATTTACCTGTTTGTCATGGATTCATTTAATTCTTGAATGGTGAGACCAGATCATTTCCTTATATTGTCCATTCAACAAATTGGTGGGTGGTTTTGGTCCTTTTTCCTGGGATCTTTCCTTTCACAACTACTTTTGACAGATTTTTTAAAGAGTCTTTAATAGGCCCATATCACTTTAGGACTCTACTTTTGACTGTACATATCAGGGACTTCCATCCTGTTGTTTCTCTCAGATCATCTATCTTTATTTTATTGAGAAACGTCATATTTGCCATAATCCTCATCATATTGTTTTGAAAGGTCTCAATTTTTTTAAAAAACAGGAGGTCCAGTTGACACCCTTAAGTCCAGATAAAACAACTGGAAGAATATAGTTATTGTAACCTCTTTTCTTGATATGCATAGGGACTCTCCTTGATGTCAATAGTATCCTGTTCCTTTTAAAAGCTGCCCAACCCAAGCAAATTCTGTGGGTAACAGCAACAGTTCCATTATTTGCACATGACAAATTGTGTCCCAGGTAGACAAATTATGCAACCCTTTAATACTTCTTCCATCTATGGTTGAGTTGTTACTTGTTGATTCTTTTCAGTAGACATAAGTTTTTTCTTGATATTTACACATAGTCCCACTTCTCCTGCAGTCTTGTGAGGGCATCAAGATAGTTCTGTAAAGCCCTCCAGTGTTATATCATCTGGATAACTCAGGTCAGATATTTTGTAACCACCAATGGAAAAGCCAGAATCACAATTCTCTTTTACTTTCAGTAAGACAAATGCAATTGTAATACAAAACAGTATTGGAGATAAGGTGTCTCCCTGCTTCACGCCTTTAAGGATTCTTACTTTTGTTGTATTACCAAAATCAGTCAGTATTGTTGCAGTTGAGTTGTTATATGTCTTTGTAAAGAGTTCTTTGTACTTTTTGTTAATGGCTGTACCTTCACGTACCTTACACAGTATGGACAGTTTTATGTTATCAAAGGCTTTTGTGAAATTTATGGAAGCTATGAATACTGGATTGTTAAACTCAATAGATTTTTTATAATCTGTTCCAAAGCAATTGTTTGTTCTATTGCATTCATTCCAGACTGCTCCCTGCAAAGTGGGGAAGTAAGCATAAAAGTCTTCTTTAACTCTTGCTGCCATTGTGTTCATACACAACTTGTAAAAATGGTTAAGCAGGCTGATAGGTCTATAGTTGCCACAGTCCAAGGTGCTTCCTTTCTTAAATAGAACCATGATTACAGCATCTTTAAAAGCTTGTGGAGCTTTATTCACAATCAGCATATTGTTGAACAAAAGTGTTAAGGCATTTTGAAAGGAGTCACCTCCTGGTTTAATATATTCTGCATAAATGCTGTCTAATCCTGCACCTTTGCCATCTTTGATTTGCTTGATTTTAATCTCAACTTCATGTTTGAGAATAGGGGGTATGCAATCATCCAATCTGCAGGTATTTGGAATTACTGTAGAATTGTCAAAGTACAACTCCTCATAAGAAGTTGCCCAGCATTCAGATGGATTCCTTTTCTTTCAAGGTTTTTCCATCTTAGCCCCTTATCTCCCAGCTAATGTTTTTGGGATTTGTTTTTAGTTTACATCTTATTTTATTAAATGTTGTCTGTCTGTTGGTCAAGAACTCATCAGATCAATTTCTTTTTCTGTGTTCTGTAGTCTTCCCCTTTTGACCAATCTCTTTGATATGGATTTTGCTTCCTTTTGTTCATTTGAAAAGACACCATGCTGTCTGATGCTGTGTTTATGTTTTATAGCTTGTTTTGCTTAATCAGACATCCAATCAGGGTGGTCTTGCACTTTAAATACTTAACTTAATGTTATATGGCAAACAGGGAATACATATTCCAGGGGTGGATCATCTTAATCATGATAATTAGCTTTATAATCATCATCATTACATCAACAGGTATGATTGTATTTTACTTTTCAGTGGGTTGGACAGTTGGTGAATATCAGTTTCAATCACAAGAGCATATAAGCAGGTCTTTTGAGTGGACTGATAAGAGCTTTATTAAGTGTTTTATATTCAAGAAGGATATGGTTTTTGGTAATTTCACTTAATTGGGACTGGATGGTGGGGGTGGGGACAGTTGTAAAGTCAGACTGAACTTTTACATTCTCACTTTGAATTTGGTATTATTTAAGAATATCAATGTGTCTGTAAGTGTAATATTAAAAATTTTGAATTGTGCCTTCTTATTGATAAAGAACAATGGGTATAATGTTTCTATGCATAACAGCCATAAAAAGCTATTAAATCTGATAGGTTATGAATATTAAGTGCTTCAGTATTATGGCAAAGGGTATGTAGAGGAGTATTACCTGTCTGAATGGCTCTGAGACATTCTCAATTGGTCTCCTTGCATCCTAGCACTATGTGACATGTAAAATATAGCCTCTCCATAGTGAATGACTATTTGTGCTTGGTGAAGAGTCACAATCTCTTGAGGTTACCCTATTAATAGCTATGAGCATAGACAGAACACAGCAGATCTAGACAAGTGAACCTTAAATAAATATCCTGCTATTTCATAAGTAGCAGTAATTTCTGTGATGCCCAACAGAAGAGTGGTAGTAGGTCAGCCAGCATTCACCAAGATTCTGTGCTAAGCCCTATGTTGTGCATAATTGTTATGGAAGCTCTATCACTTGAGCTCAGGCTTTAATGCCTATGGGAGTTGTGGTATGTAGATGATCTCATCATTGACAAGACTTAAGCTCAAGGAAAAGCTGAAGAAATGAAAGAGGCTGGAGGAAAGGGGACTTAAAGTCAATGTTTGGAAGACCAAAGTCATGAGCTCTCAGCATGACACAGCATAGACCAATATTAAATTTTTCAAATACCCTTGTGGTGTATATTGAACAGGTGTGGGTGCAAACTCAACCTTATGCACATGTTGTAAGAAGTGGGTACACAATTGTTATACAGGAATCAAAGCAAGACTAAATTCTGTAGAAGCTTTGCATGTAGACCCAGCTCAACAATTGAGGTCTCCCTTTATCTCATTCCTGATGGATAAAAATAGATGGTGATGAGTTTAATATTGTGATGGACTTCTGCTACCTTGAAGGTGTTCTTGGGCAGGGAGGAGGTTATGCAGATGTTGTTACAGCTTGTATTTGATTGGCATGAAAAGGATTTCATGAATGTCTGTCAGTAATTATTAACTGTGATAATTCCCTTGCAAACAGGGGAATGTTTTTTCAACATGCATTTGTAATGTGCTCACCTATTAGGGCAAGACCTAGTTGCTAACCAAAGAAGATCCATCTCATTTGGAGTGCAGCAATCATGTAATGGTCCATTGAATTTGTGGTATGCAACTGAGTCAACCACAGTTCATCCACTGAAGAGCTTTTAAGGAGAGAAAAAATCCACAATAACGAGGAAGTTTTCCAATGGAAGTCACTGAGACTGATTGGTCACAGATACAGACAGGAAGAAGACACCTGCATGAAGGAACTAATATATTTTGTTGTTGATGGGCTAAATCTCTGAGGGAGACCAAGATGGAGATGAAGTGACACTGCTCACAAGGACATGCAGAATTGTGGCATTGAGATCACCATGACTACCAACAGGTACAAATGGAGAGATACTATGAAGCCCCAACTGACACAATGGACTGCACTTCAATCATGCAAGTAGACAACAAAGTAGACATGACAAGTGACTGTGAGTGTGTATAATGTATATTCTTCAAATGTTTCAAAGTTTTGTTTGATCTACCATGATTACATCCTTTTCATGATCCAGGCAATGAAAAGCAAAAACAAGAACCCAAACATAAAGCACCCCTGTTTTACCCCAGTCCTAATCTTCAAGTAGTTTGTGGCATACCCCCATCAATCACTGCATATTTAAAGTTGTTGTATAATGATTCAATACTGTAATGATCTTCTCTGGTACATCTTCATTATGGTCCAAAGGCTCTTTCTGTGAACTGAGTTAAATGCTTTTTCACAGCTGACAAAGTTGACAGTGATATTTACCATTTAGTTGACTGATTGTTGATGTTGTGCAGTATGAATATTGGTTCAGTGGTGTCTCACTTTGCCCTTTAGACAACCTGTTCCATTCTTATATATACCCTCCTCATAATCCAGTTAACCATGATCTTACCTGGGACCTTACTCACAAAATAAAGCAGAGCATTGAAGTAGTTTGACTATAAGGCCTCTCCTCCATCTTCTTCTTGTTGTCTCCTGTCCCCAGACTTCATCTAAGACTTGTTTTATCTTTTGTGCTGAATTTTGTTATGGTGCCTCAGATTTCTGTGAATGTGGTAGGGTCTGTTATGATAGTAGGAATTTCATGCTATACTTTGTCTTCCTCAATTGTAAAGTTTCTTGCCTTGGTGTGATGGAGGGTTTCACTGAAATTCTCTTCCCATTATTCTTTCCTGCCTTCACTGTTTGTGATGATGCCTTCGTTCTTATCTCTAATTGGTGAGTGTTGCTGTGATCTTCCATTCCTTAATACTCTAGTGAGACCATACAATGGCTTCATGTGCTAACTACTTACTGCTTCTTTAGCTTCTTGTGCAATGTTTTGCAACCACTTTCTCTTGCCTCATTTAATATCTTTCTTCACATCTTTATCCTTTTCCCAGTATTTTTTGCTTTTTAAGCCTTTTTGACCTGGTTTATTCAATCTTGAGGTATATCTCTATCCACTGGTCAATCATTTACCTGACTTTCTGGTTGATCCAAGGTTTAGATTTCATCTTTTTGTGTCCTAGCACCTCTTTGGCAGTGTCATTTTATGCCTTTTCCATTCTGGCATTCAGATCCGCAATATTATTGTTCACTTCACATGGCTTTGATGCTTCCATTTCAAGTACTTGATATCTTTTCCATACTTTCAAGCATGTCTTAATTTCCTCCCTCTTCAGCTTGTTGGTATCATACCTTGTCTTGCATTGCTCAATTTTTTGTTCTTTCTTCAATTTCAGTCAGATAGTGGTTTTCACTAGGTAATGGTGGAAACCTATGTTTCCACCTCTGACCACCTGAAGTTTCTTCTGATAAGTGTGTGGTCAGTCAGGCTCCTTGTGTATGCAAATTCTAATTCCATCCCCCTACTATCTGGCTCCCCATCACCTCATTGTTTGACTTGGTATTGCTGTCAAGCTTTGCATTTAAATCACTTGTTATGACTAGCACATTGTGTCTATGAATTTACACCAGTACCACAGTAAGTGCTTCATAAAAGTTGACTTTTATGAAGCACTTACTATAACAACTTGATATGGTTGGAGTATAATCTTGCTTTTATCCTCTCATTGACCAATCACGATGGCAACTCCGAGTATTTCACTGAAGCCCAGTGTCTCCATCTGGGCTTTCTGCATTCCCTGAGCAACCTGGGTGGCATTCCCAGCCCAGTTGTTTATGGTTCTCACATTCCAATCACTGATAGAAAAATTGGTGCTGGGTTTGACAAGTGGTCAAATTGACCCTTGAGCTTCCTCATGGGCTTCACTCAAGCATGCCATGCCTCCTTTCCTTTCCAGGCTGGGAACCACTGCATCCCCAAGCTATTGTGGTTTTATCTGAGTGTTAAAGGTTTCTGTAATCAAAGGTTTTTTTGAGGATAGGGCAATTGGACCATTGCTTAACCTTCAAGACCTGAAGGAGGTTGGTTTCTGATAAGGTTTCTTGCCATAGACTATTACAGTGCTCTGCTTCTTCATCCACAAAGAACAGCATTCACCCTAACCGACAGATATTATTGTTAGGCAGCCCATATAAATTATTCTGTGGATTATTATTAATTATTATACTATATTATAAAAAAGGATACTCCTAAAACCTTTGACAGGGATGTTAAATAAATACTGCCCACAGTGAATGTTAAAGTTATCTTAAAGAAAGAAGGAAATATATTTTTTATTTATTTGCAAACTACCAAAATAGATTAGGTTTTTGGAGAAGAGTAGAAGATTTGTTTCAGGTAAGTTGCCAAGACTTTAAGTAACAGTAAATATTGGTGTTTGTTAACAATAAGGTAATTTGAACTTAAAGCTTATCTGGAGGTTTCAGTGATGTACTGTGAAGTTGGGGAAAGCAGTGCACACACACATGCACACATACACATGCACACATATACAATGAAACATGAATAAATGTATGTAAATGTATAAGAAACATATCAGTACATATGAGTAGTGACTTAGTAGCACATGGTTGTCCATATGAAATAGCAAAGAGTAAATTTGTATTACTACCAGGGTTTTTTTATAAGGATACCTGAGCATATCTAAGCAGATCTTCAAACTTCCAGATTTAACCAGGTGTCCTCTTGCCAAATCTAGGAAGTTGGTATATCTGGGCCTGTTGAAGGGTGGCACTAAATCAAATAAATATGGTAAGGTTATATCTAATTTTTATTACCATCAATTTTTTTTAATTGGTTTCACTTTTTCTTTCCAAGGTCTGATTTTGGTGAATGGGATTTGAAGGAGGCTAAGGTGGATGAAAGGTAAGATTTTCATTGCAGTTTGAATCAAAAGAGACAATAGGTGATTTCATTGAAAATTTTGAAGCATATGAAGTAAAGAAACGCAAAAAAACCCCTCAGTAAAATCAGTGTGCAAAAATGCAAAAACTAATTTCCTTTGTTTTTACAAAATGTTATTCTTCTTTGGTTTGTTGGAAAAAGTCACAATATAACATCTCTCCCTGTGGCAGAGCCTTCCGAGCACGCATTGGACTGATCAGCCACAGGTGGACAAACAACAATATTCTATGTATGTTATGCAGGAATGGAGCATGAATAAATTCTGTGACACAATCGTATATATTTCATTTACACTTCCACCAAATTACACATAAGCCAAATTTTCTCTTATGACACATCGATTGGTCTGTGGATAATTTCAATAATTGCATATAACGTGAAACATATGATCAATGGATAAGGTATCAGAAAGTGCGGGAAATCAACTCGACTCCAAGAGCAAAATTAGCTTCTGTACTGGTCGTTGGAGCTGTGTCAAATGTGATTTTCTTTTCCTGTTCTTCAATAGGTTTCTTGTTCCCATGGTTACGATTACCTTTCTCACCAGTCCATCTTCATCAGGTGTGGCCTCTGTTACTTTTGCAAGGGGCCACTCATTACGTGCAGCAGTATCATCCTTTATCATAACGACATCTCCCACCTTCACATTCCTGCTTGGTGTTCTCCACGTATATATTCCATTTTCAGCAGTCCTAGAAAGAATTAAATTGTGGTCTTTTTTTTCAATAAAGTGTTTCAGTGCACTAAATTTGTTTCAGCTGTATTGATAGAGATATTGATAGAGTGTTTAATAGCTTACATTGGTTGCTGATGTTATAAGGGGTGATGTGATTTTTTGGATTCGCTCCACATTTTTCAGCTTCTCAATTTTTTCAAGTAAAGCTTCTCATTAAATATTGATACAATTTTTGTGCTCTGAATTCCCTTCCAGCAATGTATCAATGCATTATTGTGTACGAAGTGTTATGATGTATAACAGCGAAACATGGCCAGTGAAAGCTGAAGATCAGAGCTGCATGGAAAGATATGACATGAGAATGATTCGGTGGTAATGTAACCCTGAAAAACAGGCTAAGCTCCATGAATCTCAGGAAAAGATTAAAGTTGGATAGCATCAGTGAGTGCATGCAGAAAAGATGGCTTCGTTTGTTTGGTCATGTGGAGAGAAAAGATGACGATGATTGGGTGAAGAAGTGCATATCAAAGAAAGTGGAAGGTGCTGTTATGAAAGGGAGACCAAAGAAAGCATGGGATGAAGTAATCAAATCGGATTTGAAGCAAAAAGGTGTCACCAAAGATCTAGTAGAGGACAGACTGGCCTGGACATCCATTTTATTGAACTGTGGAACACATGGCAGCATGTAAAACGGAAGTAAAACCGAATATGATGACCAATGACTGAATTATCTCTCACCTCACTGAATCTTCTGTATTACATCTTTATTTATTCTATGTATCTGTTCCTTCAATTGACCAATGTATTGTTAGCATATGTGCCTCATCATCATCATCATCATCATATATGATGATATATGTATATATATATATATATATGCCTCAATTGATTGTAAATGAACCAATTTTACCAAATCCGTCAATATTAAAAACATCCTCTTCTTTGATTAATCTGTAATGATTTAGAGCTGATTCATAGCGTGAAGAAGCAACAGCGTAGGCTTTAAGGCCCAAGGTAAAGAGAGCAAGCAACACAATGGCACGTTAAACAAATATGTGACGTAAACATGCAACAGAGATGTCCAACCACCTGTTATTGTCCGAAATTCAATGAGATTTAAGAAAGGCACTTAAAATACTAAATAAACCATGTCAAGGATAATCTGAAGGTAAAGTTCAACACTGGCAAGTGGATTGGTAGAAAAATAACGTTGGTACAAATCTAAACGAACAGGCAAAGCTAACTGTGGTATTTCAAGGCCTTTCATCATGATGCATGGACCCCTGCACTAAAGAGCTACTTGAGATTGGAATCCAAGAAATCGATGCATTGTGAAAATGGCTTCAGGATTATTTAACAGCTAATGGATGCAACCATTGAACTGTCCTGAACTGGAGACGGATTGAAACCCTTACATTGAACTCTTTTAATTGCTTGAGTTTCACAGATATATGTTAAACTGGAGTAACCTTTTCAGGTCTGATTTCTCCGTTGTTTTAAACTTTGTAGAAATGGTGTTGGTACTTCCAATCAATTTAGCAGGGTCAAGAATCCTGTTTTGCCCAAAAGAGCATCGAATGAGGGAAAGGAAGCTGCTTGTCCTTGGAACTGCTGTTAGGTTTATTGCTCATAATTGTAGAAGAACCTGAGCTAGAAAATTTTACAGCTGATAAAGATGTTCCAAGATAGACGTCTGCTAAGGAATCGGGTGCCCCAGGCCAGAGTAAACTTTCGGAGCCTATCATAACTTAAGACAATTGACTTAGTAACTTTTTTGTGTTTGAGGGTGTAAAGGGTTTTCTAAGTGGCAATAATTTGTTTACGGTGTATTTTTGGATGATATTTCATATAATTAAAAAAAACAGCTTATTTTATGGCAACAAAGTATGCCTGACTCGCTAATAAATATTTTAATTGTATGTAATAAAAGTTCTGAATTTTTTTATCTATTTGGGGTCTTTACAAGGTATTAATTTGAAGAATAATAGTGAGTACTAATGATTGTAACTATTTTTAGCCTGTTTTGATGTAATGGTAGCTGTCCCTGGTAACTTAAGGAAAGTATCACCATTTTATCTTTTAGGGTTACTTGCCTTTCATGTGGAACACAATTACAGCCTGTCAAATTATCAGAGAAGGACATAACTCGTATGAACGAGGGCCTAGGTTGGTTTTTGAAAATGAGGTTGGCAGAGGACATTCCACAAAAGGACTTCACAGATTTTACATCATTGGCACGGTATTACAGGGACATTGGAGAGATAATAAAAGATAAAAGAAAACTAAATTCAAAGGTTAAGGATCACCGACTTGTTACCCTTAAACGTTTGAAGTATTTTTTAGAGCGGAATGGACCA
This sequence comes from Morbakka virulenta, assembly GCA_003991215.1. Classification (NCBI taxonomy): domain Eukaryota; kingdom Metazoa; phylum Cnidaria; class Cubozoa; order Carybdeida; family Carukiidae; genus Morbakka; species Morbakka virulenta. Next base: position 91,291 of record RDPX01000078.1, on the reverse strand, counting down.
TATGACGTTATAGTTGATATGCAGAATCTTGGCTATTCAGGGCAAAAGGGGTTTAATGCTGCAAGAGTAAGTATTTTTATCCCATTTTTTCGAGCTGAAAACTGTCATTACTTCATTTTCCCTGTTTGAAAGATTTCTCTCTATTTCTTTGACAGCCGCTATGTATGTCCATTGTTGTGTATTCCCTTTTAAGATACACAAAGCACTTCAGGGCAAGGTCTCTTCACATGCTCTTTTCCTCTATGTCGTGCGGTATTGTTGGAATCCACTGGTTACTTTTTCCTGGCTTAATTGGTACTTTAGTACTTCCTATATCGTTCATTAATTGGACATCATAATGATGACATCATAATGATGACATCATAATGATGACATCATAATGATAACATCATAATGATAACATCATAATGATAACATCATAATGATGAATGATTAAAGTATAGTGTTTGCGATAATCTTTGATAGTAAATTTTCCTGCACACCATATTTTAATGGTAGTAAGTCTACATTCCAGCATAAATGTATAGTCAGCGGTATTCTTCTATAAACAACCTACCGTCACATTTCCAGCATTTAGTATTATTTTAAGTTTATTTCCAGGCTAAAGACTCTCATCGATTGCCGTCTTAGCTTGTTGACCTTGTTAATATAATCTACCTATTTGAAGTTTCATTAATACAATCATTTTTAGCCAGTTAACTTTCTCTCTTCCGTAACCATTGAACTCCATGTCTTTAGTATTGCCATCAGTTTAAGAACTTTGGAAAAGGCATTTAACGTCCACTGCAGGTCTTTGTGGCATTTCATAATGGTTAAATCTTAGTTTAAGACTTATTCGAAATATGTGCAGAGAAAGCAGTTTTTTAGTGAAAACCATCCAACGTACTTTCTGCCTTCTTGGTTAATTTCCAGGCATCACATCAATAAAGCAGCACGGACAAGACGAGACTCCTGAGCAGTGACGAATTCGTCTTATGACTGATTTCGCTGGCTTTCCATATGTCAGATAGTCTTCATTTGTGCGCTTGCCAGAGCAATTCTCTTTCTGTTATCTGCTGTTGTACCTCCATCTTTGTTAACGGTGGCTCCTAGATATGTGAAACTGTCTACTTCTTTTTTCCGTCTAGCTTTCTTCGCATCACCCAGTCGATTCCCAAGAGGAACAGAAATCCTGACATGCAGCAACCCTGCTTCACTCCATTCCTCACTGCGAAACAATCAGTTGTCTCATTTTCGCCGATTGCACAGCACTGGAAGTCTTTTCACACAGCTATATAAGCTTTTTGGGAATTCTGTACTGCCTCATTATCCTCCAAAGACTTTCACAGTGGATGGAGTAGAATGCCTTTTTAAAATCAACAAAATGGATGTAAAGAGTGGCATTTCATTCATTCGCTTCTTCTAGTATATTTCTAAGAGTGAAGATCAGGTCGACTGTTCCTCTGACATTTCGAAAGCTTGCCTGTTCCTTCCTGAGTCTTGAATCAACCACATTTTGTATCCTGCTGATGATAATCTTGCTAACCATTTTGCTGGCCAGTGGTAGTAGAGAAATTCCTCGCGAGTTTCCACATTCTTGTAGGTTCCTTTTTTTTGGGATCTTGCGTATAAACCCTTGTCCCATTCTGTTGAAACACTTGTATTTTCCCAAATAAGGTAAAAAACTTGCTTCATCTCTGTGTTCGTCATAGAAACGTATGCCTTAAGCAACTCTGCAGTGATTTGGTCCACCCATTTTTCAACGCATTCGCTGCCGCTTCAATTTCTTCAATTGCAGGTTGATCCACTGATATGTGAAGGTCTTCTATTTGCTCGGTGTCATTTTCTGGTAGCTCAGTTGATGCCTCTCTGTTGAGAACTCCATGGAAGTGCTCTTTCCATCCTTCTAGTCTGGCTTCTTTACTCTTCAGCAGATCTCCATTCTTGTTCTTGACTGCTGCTGCCTGTCTGGAACTCTGCCCAGTGAGTTGCTTCACTATTCTAAACAATTCTTTCTGTCTTCCATATTGTGCTGGATTTTCGGCCCTTTCTGCTTTCTCCTGCACCCATTCCCTCTTGTCTTCCCTCACACTTCTCTTCACATGCCGGTCTTCCTTTGTATTGTTGCTTCAGTCTTTGACCTCTCAGAACGTGTGCTCTCAATTCTGGTCTTGATTGCTTTCCTCTCATCTATTAGTCTTCAGGTTTGCTCTGGTATCCATGGCTTGTTCTTTCCCGTCCTGAAACCAATCAGCTCTTCCGCTGACTTGATATTGGCATTCGTATGATGTTCCCACACTTGCTCCAAGTCTCTTCTCTCGCTGTTCCTATTTTCTTCAAGTCTTTTCTTCACCGCATCGCAAAACTTCATTTTCGTTTCTTCGTTTTCAAGGCGTTCCACGTCAAGTCTGGGCTTGATCTTCATATTTCTGTGTGAGCTGAGACATAACTTGATGCGGGCCCTCAAGTAGTGATCGCTGTTGATATCAGCCCCCCTCTGCACATGGCAGGCAAGCACTGATGATATCCAATGTCCACTTATCAAAAGGTGGTCGATCTGATTCTTTGTGCTCTCCTCTGGAAACACCCAGGTAGCTTTGTGTAAGATTTTGTGAAGAAAAAGAGTTACCTTTATTGCCAATCCGTTGATTTGACAAAACTCGCATAACCTTTCCCCATTATGATTCTGTACTTCTGTACTCCGTGTATACACATCGTTTTCTCATAACCACTGTTGTCACTTCCAACTTTTGCCATTCAGGTCTCCCATAATGATTATCATGTCATTTTTATTGTACCCATCCAAAGTTTCGTGGAGTTCTTGGTAGAATTGGTCTTTTTCTGAATCTTCTTTTTCATTATGAGGTGCGTGGACCTGAATAGCAGTCACTTTCTTATATTTCAAGTAGAATCTCGCTGTTATGATTCTCTTGCTTATTGGTGTCCACTCTAACAAGGGTTTCATTGCTTGCTGGCTGATCATAATGGCAACACCTCCTCCATGCAGTTCTTCATCGCCGCCGTAGATCAGTGTTTTCGTTAGCCAACTTCATTTTACCCGCTTTCGTCCATCTGCACTCGCTGATTCCAAGAATGTCCAATCTGTAAATATGTATTTCCCATTCGATCTGTACTGTTGCTCCAGTCCAATACATAAATCTTACATTCCAATGTCCGATGTTGATGGTTATTTGGGGGTTGGCAAAAGATCCTATTGGACGCTGAGCTTCCCAAAGGGTTTGTCCCAACGTCAACAAAACGCCATCGTCGGCGATCTCCGCTGCTCTCTGGTTTTCATGTATAATGTTGTTTAATGTTTCTGTAACATAGCGTTTTTTACATGAGTGGGTTGCTAACCCAAACAAAACCCCCAACCTGGACAAGATGTTGATCCTTTGGAATGCTCACATTCCAAAGAGTTCCATAATCTTGCAGTCCGAGGGAAAAAAGCTACAACCATAGAAAGATTTATTACAGCGAGGAACAACAATTTGATTTGCATAAGGATGAAGATGTTGAGAGAAACGAGTCACACGAGATGCAACAAACTGAGCTAGTACCAACGAGGAAACCTCACAAGAACACCTCACATGATAATACGTATAGAAAGAGTAAAACAAGCCACATTCCGTCGATGGTACAAAGGTTGAAGAGTAGGAGCAGGATTCGGACCTATTAAGTTGCGAATACTTCTCTGAGCTCGATCAAGAACATCAAGATGAGATGGCGTAGCACTAGTCCAGTAATGGCAACAGTACTTTATCCAAGGGCGGATGGTAGATTTACAGAGATACAAGATGGTCTCAGGCGTAGACTAATCTCTAGCACACAACAAAGAACCAACCTATTCAGAAGCAGCCTTGCCAGTAGATTGAATAAAGGAACCCAAGAAAGATCTGAAGAAAACGACACACCAAGCATCCTCAGTAATGAACATTCCTCAAGAGGAGAAGCAACCTAACCAGGGTCACATCGGAATGATATTCCATGAATATTAGAGAGAGATAAGTTCTCTTTTTTCAGTTGAATGACATTAGTTGCGTTTTACTTACTTTGAAAAAAACCAGCCGTTTCCTTTCCTATTCTCTGATACCCTGAAGGTGTCAGAGTCTGAAGATGCTAAATTTTCGCTAATTGACTTGTTCCTGCCGAGTTGTCCTTTGGTCAGTTCTAGAGTACAGGGTAGTATCATCAGCATAGATTTGATGAAATGAAGCAAATTACCAGGAAGATCACTGGTGTAAAGAAAGAAGAGAGTAGAATCAAGAATGCAGCCTTGAGGGACGCCAGCGTTTATAGACTACTCATCAGATGTAATTTTATTCAATGTGACACGCATTTTACGATCTGAAAGGAAGTACTGAAGCATTCCTGAGACATTTCTACAAATACAGTAATCACAAAACTTATGAAGCAAGGCAGCGTACCACACCTTATCAGATCCCTTGCAAGTGTCAAGCGCTATAGCTTTTTCTCCACCAGACCTATCCATAAACCTATAAATAAGTTTCGTGATTAAAATCGAAAGGTCATCAGTGGAGCGAGATCCACTAAACTCATGCTGAACATCAACAAAGAGACCTGGATTCTCCAGGAATTCTAGCAGTGCACTGTTGATAAGTCGTTCAGACCTTACTAATAACAGAAAGAAGACTTAAAGGTCGGTATTGCGAGGATCCGATGGATCATCTACATTCTTGAAGATCTAGCAAGAAAGATCAGCCTTTTCTCTAGAGGGCATAGAAAATCGAACATCATTAAAGAGCGGAAGAGTAACCGTTTTGCCAGAATTCAAAACACTCGTTTAAATCTTCCAGAAATCTCGACATTTGAGCCGTTTGAATAGAAATAGATTCTTGAATTTTCTCAGCATTGCGAGATTTGGCATCAGAAATCACCGATTTACAAGCATTACTAGTCCGTCTGTCAGGAATTCCATCACGTTGAAACTGAACATAGAAATGATTGCGATGACCAATGACTGAAAATCAGTGAGCTTTAAAACATGGAGGCGAATGACGTTTGGCTTTGTAACAAGGACAAGGTAGAATTGTTTGAATACCAACATATACGGATCCTGTGAATCCCATGCAATATCACAAAGAACTGACGAAACCCATCCCAGTCAGCCTGGCCAAATTTGATAATCTTACGATGATATGGTTTCTCAACAAGATTTAAAACAGTTACTTTAATTTTAATAGTGACAACAGCATGAGCAGAAAATTCAAAAGGAGGTAAAGATGAAAGTAAAGGTTTTCCTGAGTCTGAATAAAAAAATCTTGTTGGAAAATCAACACGCTGTACAAGATCATGGACAAGCGCGAAGTTGTAAGTAACTTCCCAATGTCTCTCAGTCCGTTTAGCATATCTTAACCAGGATATGTGGTGAGCATTGAAGTCACCAAAGTAAAGATGTTAGCAGTGTAATGCTTTTCCAAGACCTTATCATTGGAGTCTGATACTACTTCATTAACTGAGCATTCATTTGACCGAACTTGTCATTGGGAGAAAAAGGAACATATGTCCGAAACAGTGACCTAGATGCAAACCATCAGCAAGCTGATGAGCCTTTTGATGATGAGGGCGGTATTGAACGGAACGACTGCAGCCATTATTTACCACACATTGCCCTATTAAGAGAGGGGTGGTGGTGAAGTGACACTACCACCAATGTTTTTTTCCAGACACCATTTCTGGGAGAGGTGCCAACCAGGTATTTTAGGGTCTCCGAGTTATGGTGTTGGATTTACCCTTCACGAGTTTGAAAAACACATTTCATTATTCTGTACTATTTATTTTAAAGCGCTCAAGAAATATTTAAAAAAAATAAAATATTATATAATAAAATAATAATAGAATGGAAAAGCAGTCGGCCCGGACGGTATCCCAGCAGAGGTGTGGAAATGCTTAGGAAGTAGTGCCCTTGTGTTCTTGACGTTGAACATCTTGGGAACCGAGCACATGCCTGAAGACTGGTGGAAGAGCACCCTTATACCCATCTTTAAGAACAAGGGAGATGTACAAAGCTGTTCCAACTACAGGGGTATCTAGCTCATGAGTCACTCAATGAAGCTATGGGAGAGAGTGATCGTTAGCAGGATCAGGAGGAAAGCAGAGATCAGTGAGGAACAGTTCGGCTGAAAAGAGTACGACTGATGCCATCTTCGCTTTCCGTTTGATGGCAGAAAAACATCGGGAAGGGCAGGAAGAGCTCCATTGTGTGTTCATTGACCTAGAAAAGGCTTATGATCGGGTACCGCGAGAGGAAGTATGGTACACGTTGAGAAAAAGAGGCGTCACAGAAAAGTATGTGAAGTGTGTACAAGACATGTACAGTAAATGTGAGACATTAGTGAAGTGCGCGGTTGGACAGAGTGAACCATTCAAAGTGGAGGTTGGGTTACATCAAGGTTCAGGTTTGAGCCCTCTCTTGTTCGCAGTGGTCATGGACGTGCTCACCGATCCCATCAGGNGATGCCATCTTCGCTTTCCGTTTGATGGCAGAAAAACATCGGGAAGGGCAGGAAGAGCTCCATTGTGTGTTCATTGACCTAGAAAAGGCTTATGATCGGGTACCGCGAGAGGAAGTATGGTACACGTTGAGAAAAAGAGGCGTCACAGAAAAGTATGTGAAGTGTGTACAAGACATGTACAGTAAATGTGAGACATTAGTGAAGTGCGCGGTTGGACAGAGTGAACCATTCAAAGTGGAGGTTGGGTTACATCAAGGTTCAGGTTTGAGCCCTCTCTTGTTCGCAGTGGTCATGGACGTGCTCACCGATCCCATCAGGAGGCCAAGCCCTGGCAACATGATGTTTGCAGATGACGTAGTACTGATCAACGGAGAGAAGGCAGAAGCTGAAGAAGAGCTGGAAAGTTGGAAGGGAGCCTTGGAGAATAGAGGGATGAAGGTCAGCAGGTCAAAAACAGAGTACCTGTGTATCAACAAAGATGAGAACCTACCACCGATCTCGATCACCGGTGAGGAGGTCCCAGAAGTGACGAAATTCCAGTACCTGGGGTCAACTATACAATATGACGGAGGCAGTGACATAGAAGTGAAGAAAAGAATCCAAGCTGGATGGAGCAGTTGGCAAAAGACAACGGAGGTGATGTGCAACAAAAGAGTGCCAGAGAAAGTGAAGGGCAAGCTCTACAAGGCAATACCGAGACCGGCAATGATGTACGGTATGGAAACTGGTTCCTTTGACGGCAGGACTCGAGAAACGGATGAATGTAGCAGAAATGAGAATGCTTCGATAGGCTCTGGGTGTTACTCGAAGAGACAAGTTGCGCAACGAGGTAGTGAGAAACAGGCTGGCTGTTGGAGAACTCTCTCAGAAGATAAGGGGGTCCAGGTTGAGATGGTTCGGGCACATGGAGAGGAGAAAAGAGGGCTATGTCGGGAGGAGAGTGCTGAGGATGGATATATAAGGAAGGAGGAAAAGAAGTGCCGGCAGCGGTTATTGACATCTATCTCCCCTTCTTGTAGCTTCTAGTGGAGCACTTTGTGGCTGTTGGAGAAGCCAGCTCTGCGTACCACGTCTGATTCGGTTTCTACTTAGGAGGCTACATAATGCAGTTAATTATTGTAAGCTGAAGTCCCATCCTATACCTGGTTTTCTGCAAAGCCTTACATCTTGCAGTGTAGCTCAGGAGGTCTTCTATACTAGTTTCCTCAATTTGATTTTCCGTTTGTAGATCTGTTGATTCCACTATGATATGAATCTAAAGTAATCAGTACCCTACATTCTATGAATGCTGGTGCTCTTGATTTTTGGCCTCCGACTTTTAACACCACACATCTTGGACCTTATTTTGGTTCCACTAACTATTCAGTTTCCAGCAAATGGCAGTATTATTGATACATAACACGACGACAGAATATTTGATCTAAGCAATTTTGTTCAGACTTGCACGAGAATTTGCTTTATAAAATAAATAAAACAATCCAACTAGGTTAACTGGAGTTATGCAAACATACCGGCGTCTTTGCCATCATATTAAACAGTATTTTGATTCTGGATCCTCGCACCAGTCCCCATATCGCTGTTTCCTCGCACCAGTCCCCGTACCACTATTTCCTCCATTCTTCTTTTACCTTCTTTTACAAACGCTACACAATTGTTTTATTAGTTTTAGATGAGATAATGGTTATTTTTTTTGTATTAATGACTTAGACAAAAAGCAAAAAATTAATAGCTTAATGCAAAAATCACGAAACAATTTTTTAATAGAAAATCTTCCCTCGGCGACAATAAATTTTGAGGATTTTTTCAGATGCTCTTCTGTTATACTAAAAATCACTTATGGTTATCAGATGAGGTTTTTTTGTTGAGTTTGACACATTTGGAAGAAGCAAAGTTAATGTGAAAACTTAACAGCAAAGAGAAGTGTTGTTTCGAATTTATCCGAGTGCACTTTTTTAACCCTTTTATTTTCAATTTGAGCACTAAATTTGTCAAACTCCATAGTGTGGTAAAGAAATTTAAAAACAGAAGACCACAGGTACAGCTTGGCATTAAATCAAAAGAAGGAGTTTTGTTGCACACTGACGATGACATAACTAAGAGATGGGAAGAATATATAGGAGAAGAGTTGTTTAAAGATGTGAGAGGGGCGATGCCAGATATCAAAACTACTGATTGTTCTCCTAACATTGATGAACAGGAAGTCATAGATGCGATAAACTAACTACCAAGCAATAAAGCACCAGGCGTTGACAATCTCCCCGCTGAGCTGCTAAAGGAGCCAGGAACATTGGGCACACAGCAATTAACTAAGCTGGTAAATCTTATCTACAGGACAGGGACATTGCCAGAGGACTTCCTTGTAAGCAACTTCATTACACTACCAAAAGTGTCAAAGGCAGTCTACTGTAGTGACTTCCGCACAATCAGCCTGATATCGCATGCTTCCAAAGTACTTTTAAAAATCATCCTTGCTCGCATCAACCCAATCATAGAGAGGCAGCTGAGTGAAACTCAACTAGGTTTCAGAAAAGGAAAGGGCACCAGAGATGGAATTTTCTTGCTGAGGAATGTCATTGAGCGAATAATAGAGAAACAACAGAACCTTTTCCTGTGCTTTGTAGATTATTCAAAGGCCTTTGATCGCGTACAACACCATAAGCTATTGGAAATCATGGAGAAGGCTCGAGTGGCTGAACATGAAAGGCGGCTAATTGCATTCCTCTACTGGAATCAGACAGCAACTGTTACCACTACTGCGGGATGTTAAAAAAAATATCACCATTCGCAGAGGTGTAAAGCAAGGCTGTTTATTGTCACCATCTTTATTTAATTTGTACAGCGAATACCTTCTTGAAGAAGCCTTGGACAACTGCAAAGGTATCAAAATCAATGGAATGAACATCATCAATATTCGTTATGCTGATGACACAGTTTTGCTATCCAGTGATGTCCAATCACTCCAAACTANAATAAGGTTACTACGATGCTACGTCTTCTCAGTTGTTGCTTATGGTTGTGAAGCCTGGCAATTTACAAACAGCAATAAGAAGAAGCTACAGTCTTTTGAATTATGGTGTCTGAGAAGAATGTTAAAAATCAGTTGGAAAGATAAAGTACCAACACTGAGGTATTACATAGCGCTAATGTGAAAACAAAGTTGGTTAAGGACCTCATGTAAAGGAAAATGAGATACGCTCCCCATTTACTCCGTGGCAGTGGAGGTTAACTACCCAATGTCATCTTAGAGGGCGCAATAGAAGGAAAAAGATCAAGAGGACGACAACGTAGGAAGTGGACTGATGACATCAAAGAGTGGAGTGCAACAAGGACGTACGAGGAAACGAAGAGAGCAGCAGAGAATCGAATAAGATGGAGAACCATGGTGGCCAACCTTCGATACGAAGATGGCACATGATGATGATGACTAAATTATCTTGTACCAGCATTTATCAAAATTGACTGCAGATGTTAACATCTTTCACATTTCAGCAGATGTGGTTTAGTTACCAATGTATTAATCACCTGCAGATTTTTCTTTCAGCTGTTTTACTACAGCCTTTCTACTGCTTTGAATCATTACCAGCATAACTGTAATGGAAGGGTTGATGTATGTCTAAAAGCATATATCTTTAATGAGTTTGTTAATGTGGAAGTATATTTCTTTCATCTGTTTTACTACAGACTTTCCACTGCTTTGAGCTTAAGTGAATCTTTACCAGGATAAATGTGATGGAAGGGTTAAGGTATTTCAAAGAGCATGTATCTTAAATACGTATTTTAATGTATCTGTTATATGCACGACGATCATTTTGCATTTTCATAGTCTTTAGCTTGTTTTTAGTTTTAGTTTTCTCTAGCGTATAATCTGGGTGAGGTCTGTACCTTGTAGAATATAGTCCATGATTTTTCTATTGCAATATTAATTCCATTGTTTTCGCTGCTTAGGTTGAAGTTGTTGTTCGGGAACTACTAGAAGAAGGAAAAAAGGTTGTAGGTTTCTGCGCGGGACCTCTGCGCGAGTATCTTTTACAAAAGAATGTGACATTAGACAACGAGGAACACAGACCACACAAAATGATACAGAGACTGAAGAAATGGGGATGTGGACTGTTTTTTTCAGGAAGCAGGTATTCATTTTATTGTACCGTGAAATCTTAGTGTAAAAAGTACATTGGGTGTAAAGTTATTATCCTCCGTTGAACAAAGGTTTTGAAGAAGCAAGAAAAAATTTCCTCCTTACATGTCAGATGTACAAAACTGGCCTTGTTCACAGATGTATTTTATTCAAACTTGCACTGAAATAAGGAATCACTTTGTTATTATCTTGGTCTCATAGATTCCAGTGCAACTGAGTCATCCTTCAATTATCACAGTGATACGTTTATGTTATAATAGAACCGAGTTAGATGTCTTGAATGTAGCCACGAAGGCTAGGAACCTCCTTTTCTGTTTCAATGACTACGCTGACTATGTATTGTGGCTGCGTACGAAATGGATAAGGGGAACCCTTAAGGTTGGGGTATTTAATTGGAATACAAGATCCATTGCAGGTATTGAAGAGAAGACATTTGTTACCTTCTCCTGATAACTGTTGGAGCTTATTATAAGTAAAATTCTAACAAGTTAGTCAGACTTGGGGCCTTACTTGTAATAGCTAAAGAGCTTTATTGAGTACGTATTGGAGTTTATCTTTTTATCTTCAATGAGAAATGAGTCGTGTCAGGGTTCAATATCGAAACCAGATGTACAAAGTTCTGAGTAATAGTGGCCATATGAGAGAAACAGAAATAAAAGGAAATTGTGTGAGCAGATGATATGGTGCTATTTTGTAAAGTAACTAAGAAGGCAGAAGATATGCTTACCAAAAGTAATGAGCCATGCAATCCCTTTTGAATGAAAGTATTTGTTAAAAAAGATGATGCGACCATATGCAATGTATTTACAATAAAATACAAGCATCCCTAAAGGAGGAGCATTGAAAAAAGCTTGAGGAAGCCCGGTTTCAGTGTTTGAGAAGTATGGTTCTGTAACGGATTAAAATAATTCTTGGAATTCAGCTTTTTGGAAACTGTATAAAACAGACAACAACATTTGCGATCTATTGAACGTGTATATAACGGCAGAAAATACAGCAAATACATAAACCATGCGGTTTGCAGATACCACAAACCCAGAAATCCTTTGATTAAAGTTCTAAATTTTCTTTTAATGTCCATTGAGCAGGTTAAAAGAACAGCACTGAAGGGGACTGAGTTGCTTGATTTATTGCGAAAACGGACCACGACGACTCCATGATTGGAGAGACCATTTTTAAATCTTCAAGCACTGGTAGCTTAGCACAAAAAGCATCCGTAAGAAGTACCGTACCAAGGGACGTTGCAGATGATGTGGTTTTGTGTAGTGAGAGCAAGGAGGAGGTTGAGAACAATCTGAAACAGTAGAGGGCTGCGTTGGCTACTAGAGGCATGTAACTATCGAGGTCAATGACGGAATGACTTTCCTTTAATGGTGTGGAGCAGGCGAGTGTCAAACTTGGTTTCGAGAGTTTACCACAAGTAGAGGAGTTCAAGTAGTTGGGGAGTACAGTAATAGCGGATGGAAAATCGAGCTGTGAGATTAGGAGAGTGCAGGCAGGAGGGAGAAATTGGAAGGCCACGACCGGTACCCTTTGTAACAAGAAGACTCCTTTGAAAGTGAAACGAAAGATCTTGAGTACAGTTATACAATGACATATGCTATAAAAACAATCCCACTAATGACAAAGGAAAAGAGCATATTAGATACAACGGGAAAGAAAATGAATATGTGGGCATGTGACAACACTCTGAAGGACAAAATCGGGATTGTCAAGATTCGATAAAGTTTAGGAGTAAGGGCTATTGAAGAGAAATTTAAACAGGCACGCCTGAGGTGGTTTGAACAGGTGGAAAGACGACAAGCTGGACGTGCGACAAAGAGAGTTTTTGGTATGGGATTACCTGGGAAAAGGAAAAGAGGCCGACGAAAGAGACGATTAATTGACGACATCAGAGAAGATACGAAGGCAGTCGGAGCAAATCACGANATGCTATAAAAACAATCCCACTAATGACAAAGGAAAAGAGCATATTAGATACAACGGGAAAGAAAATGAATATGTGGGCATGTGACAACACTCTGAAGGACAAAATCGGGATTGTCAAGATTCGATAAAGTTTAGGAGTAAGGGCTATTGAAGAGAAATTTAAACAGGCACGCCTGAGGTGGTTTGAACAGGTGGAAAGACGACAAGCTGGACGTGCGACAAAGAGAGTTTTTGGTATGGGATTACCTGGGAAAAGGAAAAGAGGCCGACGAAAGAGACGATTAATTGACGACATCAGAGAAGATACGAAGGCAGTCGGAGCAAATCACGATAAGCACAAGATAGAACAAAGTGGATATAATTGGGTCAGTCACAAGCTACCTTGCAGAAAGTGGTAGACGCTTGAAGAATAAGAAGCACAGGTAACTTAGCGTTGATCTGTAGTACCACCCCAGTGCTGCCCTTAAACGTCCTTTTTTAAAGATTGGTGTCAAATAGAAATTGGAAGACAAATTTGAGCTGTATTTATTTAATAAACATAAAAGAAGTGTTTGAGAAGTTATCACCTAAAAAACTCGTAGCATGGGAATACGCGCATTCGGTGAGCTTGTTATTATTATTGTTATTGTTATTATTGATTGTTGTTATTTTTATTGTTTTTATTGATTATTATTATTATTGTTATTATTGATTGTTATTATTGTTATTGTTATTATTGTTATTGTTATTAATTGTTATTATTGTTATTGTTATTATTGTTGTTATTATTGTTTTTGTTATTGTTATTATTAGTATTATTATTATTATTATTATTATTGTTATTATTATTATTATTATTGTTATTATTGTTATTAATTATTCCTGTAGCTCTAAACTTGGTCAGTGGCATTAAAGCTTGTTAAGACCTATATTTGTAGAAAAAAAGACACAAGCTCCTGCTACTATTCTTTGAGATCTATCTTTATATTTTGTTTGAGTCCTTTACTCCTCAGTCCACAGGGGCCTTTGCTCGCTGTAGCAAAGGCCCCTGAGCTCTTGAGCAGATCTTCGCTGGTGACTGCAGGTCTTACTCCATGTCATTGCAGTAAACGAACCTCTGTTAAATACGCTATACCAAACAGCATTAGAAATAAAGTAATATTGAAATAGAAGTGACAGGGACCGACGCAATAAGGAATACAGAGTATTTCATTGCAACAAAACGATTTCATTTATTTAATATATTGGTGCAAACTTGTTTTGAACTCAATATATTTTGTGCCTTTTTAATCATGACCATATTGTACATTTTTGCATACAGTTTTACTGAGATGTTGTCTTATTGAGCTGGCTGCAACGGAGACGCTGCTATGTTATTCACAACAGAATTTTGAGAATACAAAAATAATTTCCTTTAAATAGAATGTTTTTGGAGAAATAATGATGCGTTATTAGCCCTCCCGCCTAAAATAGTCAACATAGTTTAGATCTTAGGTAACCTTAAAGTTTTACAATGTGGTTTTATTAATTCAGAAAATTTTTCGAGAACACCTGCTTGAATTAATACAGTTCTTGAGTAATTGCTTGCTTAAACGTAATTGAATTCCTAAAGAATTCCATGATTTGATTATGTAATTAAATGCGCGTTTGTTTTCTTTACTTAGCAAACTTGATGATCTTTACATGATCTTCGCCATTTTATATCATAATTTTGACGTCCAACTACTAACAGATGATAGATTTCAAGATCATTTGCATGATATGGACAAATTTGCTGTCATAGCTTTTAAAAAGTGGATGGGATTAAATACGATACAGGTGGTGAGAATTGAGGACGGAAGGCCAATATTTAAGGTATTTCGTTGTATTTCTATATTTTATTTGTTATTTTATAACCTGACTCTCTGGATTGTACGAGACTCACGGCCATCGTAATATGGCTGTACCTGCTAAATGCGCTTTTTTTGTCGATTTTTGATTTGGTATTCCAGCAAGTAATAATCGGAAATTAAATGTTGTTACCGGATAGCCGTACTTTAACATTTGTTTTGATTGGCATAGTTTATTCTTGATTGGTGGAAAAAGGTAAGCTAAGAACTATCTCACTGGGTACCTTACACTCCTCTGAACATCAGATTTTTTAATCTCAGTGGCAGCGCAGTCTCAGATTTCAAATTGGTCCTAATACCAGTTTTTGGAAGCTAACTTACTTACTTAATCCTCTTTGCATCCTATGGTGCATAAGACCGTCACCATAGCTCGCCACATTGGTCTGTCTGCAGGACACTTTCCCAGGTAACCCCATGCCCATTCCTCTTTCTTCATTTTCTTTTGGAGTGACCTTCGCCATGTCTCCTTGGGTAGGCCTCTATTTCTTCTAATTTCTGGGGCCCACTGAAGGGCGACTCTTGGCAGAGACGTTGGTGGCATACGGATCACATGACCTATCCATCTCCATGGCCGCCTCTGGACTCCCTGGGTAACAGGTTTGGTATCAGACCTTTTGTGGAGTTCACTATTAGAGATGGTCTTGGGTCAGAAGATGTTCAAGATCCTTCAGAGGCATCTGTTCTTAAAGACTTCTAGTTTGTGGCTGAGAGTCTTTGTAATTTTACAGGAGTGTGATTAGCACTTTGCTCTTGAAAACTCAGACTTTTGTCCTGACACTGATATTCTTGGCCCACCAGTTGTTCCATAGTGCCGAAAAGGCTTGGATGGTGTTTGAAATAAGCTGCCTGATTTCATCGTCGCTGTGTCTATCGTTGGTTATCCTGGAGCCCGGATAGATAAGGTGTTCCACCTTTTCAATCTCCTCTTCATTTACTGTGATAGGTGCATATGCCATGTTGTTCATCCGCAGGTGCTTAGTCTTGCTGGGGTTTATCTTGAGGCCAATCTTTTTTGGTGTGTCTGACATGGTGTTAGTCTTTGCCTGGATGCCTTGGTGTCGATGTACAACATCGTCAGCAAAATTCGGGTCGTTTAGGCAACTAGTAAAGTTCCAGAGAAGAACCCATCTTTAGTGTCGACAGCCGTCTTCATAATCCAATCCATGCCAAGAACAAAGAGAAAAGATGAGAGATTGCATCCTTGCTTCTAAAAGCGCTAAATCACTTGTGACAAGACGTCCATATATTACAAGTCCATCTTTACTATGTTCAATATATGGGTTTGCGGGATCAACTCGAACCTCAAGAAATGGACAACCCTGCCTTGCATAACCCCAGGGACGCCCTTTGGGAAGGCGTACCACCCAATCAGCCACCTCTCCCTGGGTTATGGAGGCCTTCATCCTGTCGGCTCGCTCTGCCTGAGTAGGGGCTAGGCCCACTGCCAATAACAGTGGTTAGCATCAGGAAGGGCATCCGGCCATAGACCTTTGCCAAAATTTCTACGACCGAATGAGAACTGATATCACATTTATACCGGATCGGACTCAGCCCGGGTCAACAGCGACCGCCTTTGCCCGGGGGAACCAGCGGGGCAATGGAAACTATGTTGCTGGCCAAACACAAAGAAGGCATAGAGGAAGGAGGAAGGTTGCTGAACGACAAGCCAGGAAAATGAAGCCGAGGAAGGAATTGAACATCAGAATGTGAAATCTCTGAACGTGGGTTGTCTGACCGGAAGAGCAAGAGAAGTGGCGGATCTGATGGAAAGGAGGCGGATAAAGGTATTATGTGTGCGTTCAAGAGACGATATGGACAGGGTCCAAGGCTAGAGAAATCGGAGGAGGCTACAAGGTGTACTACCATGGCTGCAGCATTAGAAGGAATGGGGTAGGCATAATTTTGGCGGGAAGCCTTGTACCAGGAGTTGTTGAAGTGGAAAGGGTTTCGGACAGTTTGATGCTCATGAGACTGGACGTAAATGGAGAACATCTTGGTGTGGTGAGCGCTAATGCGCCACGGGTGCGATGCAAAGAGGCGAAGAAAGAAGATATTTTGAGAAAGTTTGATGCGATGATTGCCAAGTTTCCAGGACGAGACGTTCTATTTGTTGAAGGAAACCTAAACAGGCATGTTGGTGATGGGTAGATATGGGTATGGAAGAAGAAACCGGACACGAGACAGCATCATTGATATGGCTCGATCTTGCTATTAACAACATGTTCGTTTAGAAAGTGAACCAACACAGAGTAACGTATTGCAGTGGGAATATCATCACCCAGATCGATTACATTCTTTGCAGAAGGGGACACTTAAAGGAAGTGACAGATTGTACAGTAATATCTAGCGAGTGTGTAACAAACCAGCGAAAATCCATTGTTTGCAGTCTCAAATTGCTGCTGACAACAAAGAGGACAAGAAAGAAGCCAGCTAGGACAAGGAACTTGCACCACAGTTCCAATATGAATTGCAAAGCGAGCCAGGGAACGAATTGCTTGTCAATTAAGAAACAACAGCAGTAACCATTAGGTGTGTAGCAGATGTAAGTGCTTGGGAAAAGTACAGGAGGGAAGTATAAGGACAAAGAAACGCAGTGGTGGTCCGAGGAGGTTCGCAGCGCTGTTCAAAGAAAAAGGAAATCTTATAAAGCTTGGTACAAGGATCAGAGTGACAGAAACAGGGATGTGTACCTGAGAGGAAAGCGAGAAGCAAAAGCAGTGGTGGCCAGGGCCATATGAAGATGTGTACAGTCATCTAGACACTGTGGAGAGGGAAAAGAGGATCCACAACAGGGAAACAGATGGACAAGGCATCTAGGTATGTTTAACAGATGAAGATGATGAAGGACGAGAATGGAAGGGTATTAACTGACGAAGACGATATCTTGGACATATGGAAATGGTACTCAAGTTGAGCTAGTCCATGAGCAGAATGTTTTAAGAATAAGCAAGGAGAAAGTGAATAAGGGTCTGAACAATGTCAAGAATGGGAAAGCAGTGGGATCTCATGAGATACCAATTAAAGCCTGGAAAATTCTAGGAGAGAAAGGACTGAAGTTTATTGTAACGCTGGTCAGCAACATTGTAGAGACTGGAAAAATGCCAGGTAAGTGGAGTAAAAGCACCCTCGTTCCCATATCTAAGAACAAAGGAGACATTCAAGACTGTGCAAATTATCGAGACATCAAGCACCTCAGTCACACTATGAAGCTTTTGGAACGGATGGTGAATGGTGGAATTAGCAGCGAAGTACAGATTAGCGAAGAGAATTTTGGGTTTATGCCAAGTAGGAGCACGGGGGACCCCATATTAGTCTTGAGAAATATGGCAGAGAAATAAAGAGAAGGACAAGAGCTTTATTGTATCTACATCGACCTGTAAAAGGGAGTGTCGAGGGAAGAGCTGTGGTAATGTCTCAGAAGCAAGTAAATGAACCAAAAGCAGGTTACGGGAATATAGGAGATGTATGTGGATTCTACGACCGTGGTACGCAGTGCTGTAGGAAAGACAGAACCATTCAAACTCAAAGTGGAACTACTGCAAGGCTCTGCACGGAGTCCATTTTTATTGGCCATAGTCATGGACCAGCTGACTGACAGATAAGAAGGGACTGCCCGTACAACATGTTTGCTGACGACGTAGTGCTTGTAAATGAAGAAGAGGATGAAGCTGAATGAGAACTGGAGTGCTGGAGGGGCCACCTGCAAAGGAGGGGATTGATGAGCAGCAGATTAAAGACAATAGTTTGCGTGAACAAGAAGGTAGATCGAATGGCAATAAAGATTGATGGTGCAGACGTGCCCGAAATTGAGGAGTTTAAATATTTGGGCACAACTATCTGGAGGAACGGAGGAAGTGAGAAGGAAGTCAGGGAGCTGATTCAAGCAGGGTGGAAGGCCACAGGTGTGTTATGGAACAAGCAGATATCAACGGAGCTTAAAGGCAAGGTATACAAAACCATGGTACGACCTGCGATGTTGAACGGTGTGGAAGCCAGTACCGCTAACTAAAAGTCAAGAAAGCCAGTGTGACGTAGCAAAGGTGAGAATGCTGCGATGGCCATGTAATGTGACTAGACTGGACCGTGTTAGAAATGAACAAATAAGGAGAGGGGTTGCTGTTGGGGAAGCTTCCAAGACGTTGCAAGAGGTACGGTTGAGGTGGTATGACCATGTAGAAAGAAGAGATGAAGGGTATGTAGTAAAAAATGTATGAGAACAAACCTGCCAGGATGAAGGAAAAGGGGAAGACCGAAGCGGTCAATAACGTTAGCATACAGTGGTGAATTCCACTCTTTTCTTTGCTCCAGGGTCAGCCGTAGCGTTAAGATGTGGTCTGACTAAGACCTGTCCAAACGAAAGCCTGCCTGTTTGTTACGAGTGTAACGATCTAAAGTGTCTTAAAGTTTCTTGTGTATGATCTTGCTAAAGACTTTAGAGATAAGTAACCTCCTTCCGTTTCTTTCTGAATCCCATAACTTTCTCACTGGTTTCTTTAAAGGCGTTGAATGAATCTGTTAATTTCCATCTCTTGTTCTTTCCCTAGTATCCTGAAGCGGTTTCAAACCTCCTGGGTGATAGCTCGTTTGGTGATTTCTTCTTTCTTTCTTTAATTTTACAGAGTCAAGCCGTCTTCCTGTCTGTGTAACGCTCCCCACAAGAAGGTTGTGATCAACGTCAGCTCGTCTAGAAACTCACGTCCTGTAGTGAACTCTGTTATTTTGTGTTGACCAGGATATGATCGATCTAGTTCTTGGTTGCCCCATCTGGTGATGCTCACATTGTCTTATGGATATCTGGGTGTTGTTAGTATGTTCCTCCTATGACCAGACCATTTTACTGAACAAAGTCGCACATACGTTCTCCACTGGGGGGCAATAGTCCTCAGGGAGCCATTATCCGGGGGCGATTTTCCGGGGGGACAATTGTCCGGATCCCCATTATTCAGTATGAATAGATTGCAATTCAGAAGGATAATTTAGAAGTAGTATTGTTATGGACAATATAGGTTGGAGATCACGGTAATTAACATCAGTCGCCTGTTACCTGTCACTGAAGAATCCGAAAACTGGAGATCTATATTTTCCATGGGGTCGATTTTCAATCCTTGACGGCAAAGTAAAATTCTCGCCAATCTCTTTAGACCTACTTTGATTCTAATAATCAACCNCGTGTTAGAAATGAACAAATAAGGAGAGGGGTTGCTGTTGGGGAAGCTTCCAAGACGTTGCAAGAGGTACGGTTGAGGTGGTATGACCATGTAGAAAGAAGAGATGAAGGGTATGTAGTAAAAAATGTATGAGAACAAACCTGCCAGGATGAAGGAAAAGGGGAAGACCGAAGCGGTCAATAACGTTAGCATACAGTGGTGAATTCCACTCTTTTCTTTGCTCCAGGGTCAGCCGTAGCGTTAAGATGTGGTCTGACTAAGACCTGTCCAAACGAAAGCCTGCCTGTTTGTTACGAGTGTAACGATCTAAAGTGTCTTAAAGTTTCTTGTGTATGATCTTGCTAAAGACTTTAGAGATAAGTAACCTCCTTCCGTTTCTTTCTGAATCCCATAACTTTCTCACTGGTTTCTTTAAAGGCGTTGAATGAATCTGTTAATTTCCATCTCTTGTTCTTTCCCTAGTATCCTGAAGCGGTTTCAAACCTCCTGGGTGATAGCTCGTTTGGTGATTTCTTCTTTCTTTCTTTAATTTTACAGAGTCAAGCCGTCTTCCTGTCTGTGTAACGCTCCCCACAAGAAGGTTGTGATCAACGTCAGCTCGTCTAGAAACTCACGTCCTGTAGTGAACTCTGTTATTTTGTGTTGACCAGGATATGATCGATCTAGTTCTTGGTTGCCCCATCTGGTGATGCTCACATTGTCTTATGGATATCTGGGTGTTGTTAGTATGTTCCTCCTATGACCAGACCATTTTACTGAACAAAGTCGCACATACGTTCTCCACTGGGGGGCAATAGTCCTCAGGGAGCCATTATCCGGGGGCGATTTTCCGGGGGGACAATTGTCCGGATCCCCATTATTCAGTATGAATAGATTGCAATTCAGAAGGATAATTTAGAAGTAGTATTGTTATGGACAATATAGGTTGGAGATCACGGTAATTAACATCAGTCGCCTGTTACCTGTCACTGAAGAATCCGAAAACTGGAGATCTATATTTTCCATGGGGTCGATTTTCAATCCTTGACGGCAAAGTAAAATTCTCGCCAATCTCTTTAGACCTACTTTGATTCTAATAATCAACCAACTTTTATTCGACCCATTTTTGGTTGGGAAACTCAAATTGAGTATCGCTATGACGTATTCCATTCCACAATAAGTTAGAGTTACATTTATTACCAAACTTTACAGACGGGAAAATCATATACGGTTTGAAATAATCAGTTTAGTCATAACAGCAGAACTTAATCAAGAAATAAGATGCTTATAATATGCAGAATGGCAGACATTTCACTTATTTGAAGATATCCCCCATCTTCTTTCGACATTTTTACGTGATGCAGAGGTACATCTATTGTTTTTGGTGGTCTGATATTTATTCGTGTCTGTAAGATAAATAAATAGAACAGACATTGCCTTTTACTAAAAACAAGCTCAAGGAAACCTTGATAGCTAAACCTTTATGAACTAAAGGGTTTAAATGAAATGACTTTCTAATTTAGGAGTCATTTTTCAATATCGAGGCCATGTTATTAAACTAAAAGGGTAAAGGGTAAAGAATTCCGCAAGAAGGTTGAGATTGTGGATATTTAAGCCGATATTGTGGTATGTTAAGTCATGTAGTCATGTTTTGAATTTGACCCATTTTTGGCACGTTTGTTATCTAAAATTTTTAGAAAAATCTTAAAGAAAGGCCTACCTTCTCTTTTGTACAGGTTTAAACTTTTTTTCTTGGTTTTAACGTCATTTCCCCCAGCAATTGAGGCTCAGACAGTCCCCTTCCTGACGCCAACAAATGGCATTTTCTTTTGGAAAGTTCCAAATTCTCCTCGCCTGCTCGGGAAATCGAACCCGGAACCACTTGGTTACTGTGAAAGTGCACCAACCATTAAGCTCCGGTTCGGCTCCTTATCAAAAAGCAACGTCGCTATGAACCCTTTGCTGCCACAAGCCACTTAACCCTGTGGTAACTTTTCTGACACCCCTACCTTAAAACTCACAGTTTATATTCGTATTGACAGTTTGTATTCGTAATGAGATTTTTCTAAACTACCAGGTAGATATCAGAATTGCATTATTATGTACACTATTTGGGTACCGTCATTGAGAGAAGCCCTCTTGTAGAGACTGGGTTTATATGTTTTCTTTTGAAATTTTTTGAACCCGGGTGGTAAATTTATTTATTGAAGATGACAACTGAAAAATAACGATTAAAGGGGCCCATCGATTTATTACGTTAGCATGAAATTGGCTATTTTTAGACCCCCTTCCCCTTGTTCGCACCTGTTCACAGGCAAGTACTCCCTGTGCGAAGGTACTTTATACTTTTTTTTTACCGTCCTTGGTAGCTTCCATTTCGATAAAAAAGTTAAAAATTATGTCATTGATTCTTCTTTTATAGAAGTTCACTTGGTTAAGTTTGAAATGTAAAAAATTGACGCCAGGCTATTGTTGTGAGAAATGAAAGCAATTATAATTAGATACAAGCCGAATACAAACGAAAGTAATTCCATATAAACATTGTGTAAAAGTACATAAGAATAATTACACCTGCACACCTGTCTTTCACTGCAAGCAAAAAATTTTTTAATGTGGACGTTCTCACCTTATGAACCTCACTCCCCCTGTTCGTTTTTTAGGATACCCCTCCCGCTCAGTGCGGACGTAATATATGTAAGCCCATAAGTAAAATTTTTTGTAACTGATTATGTTTTCGTATCGCAAAATGTTGATAGTCTTCAATCCATCTTGTTCTAGTTGGGTAGATATGTCGACCTAGCGGTGCAACAACAGGACAACATATATCATTTTCCGTTGAAAAATGGTGATTGGCTTTGCTGTTTAAAGCATGGAAATCAGAATGACACACGAGCAGTAGTAGCATTAAAAGGCTTAAAATCGTCATGAAATACCTCATCTTGAAACTTTTGTTTTGCAAACGCAAAAAAACCCCCAAACCACTCTCCATTGCGTATACATTAATTCATTACTTTTAAATTACCAAATTTCAAAAAGAGAACGTTAAATACTTGACCTTATTTTGTAGTTGATACAGTTCTGTAATAATTGTATGTGATTTTATTGTGTTTGTTACATCACGATTATGAAGAAGTTACCAAGCAGTTGTTTACTTACTCCATTCCTTTTAACTCTGGCCAATATCTAGGTTGTAGCCCATGCACCTTAACACAAATAACTCATCCTTTCAGGACGGCGTCAGCTTTTCGGTTTAAACAAGTATCTTTGTTGAACTTCCAGTGATGTTTTTTATTCAATCGCAAATCAATTGTTTCACATCTTACTTGGGGGGTATATACTATGTTATACATATCCCCGAAATAAGATGTGAAACAGAACAGTAGATTTAGGACAGAATAACAAAACAGAAAATGTATACATATCTACATCGTAATCGTTCAAATAAGCGTCCGGGCGCTCATTTAATTGTTATGCTTTTTCAGGGGGGGCGCTTATTCAAACGATTACGGTAGTGGAAGGTGAATTAAAGAAGTTTTCTGATAAGAAAAACAAAAAAAGAATAAAAATAGCTAAAAAAAGTGTTTCTTTCTTTCTTTTCCAAGTGTTCCCTTCCCTGCATGCAAGGTATTGAATTTTTTTTATCGATTTTCTCCGTGAATTCCAAAAATTCGAATAAGCGCCCTCCCCCCTAGAACAAAGGAGGGGCGCTTATTGAAACGATTACGATAGATAGATAGATAGATCGATCGATAGATAGTTGAAGCGCGAATATTCAGAGGTTCCAATCTACACTGGGGAACTGGGGAACAGCGAAACAGCGAAACACGTGTCTGCAAATCGAACTGTACAACATTTAACAGGCGTTTGTTCACTTACAGTGGAAATATGAAAATTTGTTGCTATTGCTTCCTGGATTAAAACAAACCATCACGATAAGGTTTATTTATCTAAAATAAAAAATCGTAGTTTAAAGACAGTGGGTTAGACGGACAAACGTAGGCTATTGAAAGTTCTCTTGCTATCAAGAATCTCTTTATTTAGAGTAATGTTCTTTAAGAGCATTTATTAAAGTTTTATGCTGATGATATATTTCTTGAAATCTTTTTTATTGAAAGCATTCTAATTTAATGAATATTCTGTAAAATCTTAAAACATAATGTGAGATAACACAAATAGTATAGAGTTTGAAAAGACTTTCTTAGATACCATTTCATTAATATTTTGAATGGTTAAGAACCACACAAGGCATAATGCCACTAAGTGTATGGAACTGTGAAGAAATGATCAAAAGAAAAAAACAAAAAAAAAGAAAGAAAAGAAGAATCTTGAAAATTCTGAACTTTATCCTGACGATGGGAGAAGTATCTACGTTTCGAGAGTATCTCTCGAAACGTAGCTCGGAAAAAGCCTACGACTCATGACATGATAAAGCTCTTACATCAATAAAAAGGTTGCTAGTTTTAAGGAATCCAGTGGATAATTTATCATTTTTAACAGGCGAAAACTAAAAGAATTCTTGCACAAAGTTTGGACTCATCTCTTCTCTGGCCTGGCTTTTGGCATGTTCGGGTTCCTATTTATGTTATAACAATTGATTATGAAGTGCTTAATAAGAAGACAGTGTGTTTTGACTAGTTATTCTGATACTGGGGTCAGCGTATTTTTAAAAATACCTATAGGAGCTATATATATATTGTCTTTTTGATAGTCGTAACGTTGAGTACCCAACTGGCGTACGTATCGATTGCCACAGTCAAAGTTTGACATAGCCATTGCAAGCAATGCAAATACAGTTGAACCTCGATTATCCGAACAAGATCTTCCGGTCCGGGTAAATGTTTACGTAAACGTGTGTTCTAACGTAAATACATGTACACGTATATCTAGTAAGGTGTCGTTTGTTTANATTTTCCGTTGAAAAATGGTGATTGGCTTTGCTGTTTAAAGCATGGAAATCAGAATGACACACGAGCAGTAGTAGCATTAAAAGGCTTAAAATCGTCATGAAATACCTCATCTTGAAACTTTTGTTTTGCAAACGCAAAAAAACCCCCAAACCACTCTCCATTGCGTATACATTAATTCATTACTTTTAAATTACCAAATTTCAAAAAGAGAACGTTAAATACTTGACCTTATTTTGTAGTTGATACAGTTCTGTAATAATTGTATGTGATTTTATTGTGTTTGTTACATCACGATTATGAAGAAGTTACCAAGCAGTTGTTTACTTACTCCATTCCTTTTAACTCTGGCCAATATCTAGGTTGTAGCCCATGCACCTTAACACAAATAACTCATCCTTTCAGGACGGCGTCAGCTTTTCGGTTTAAACAAGTATCTTTGTTGAACTTCCAGTGATGTTTTTTATTCAATCGCAAATCAATTGTTTCACATCTTACTTGGGGGGTATATACTATGTTATACATATCCCCGAAATAAGATGTGAAACAGAACAGTAGATTTAGGACAGAATAACAAAACAGAAAATGTATACATATCTACATCGTAATCGTTCAAATAAGCGTCCGGGCGCTCATTTAATTGTTATGCTTTTTCAGGGGGGGCGCTTATTCAAACGATTACGGTAGTGGAAGGTGAATTAAAGAAGTTTTCTGATAAGAAAAACAAAAAAAGAATAAAAATAGCTAAAAAAAGTGTTTCTTTCTTTCTTTTCCAAGTGTTCCCTTCCCTGCATGCAAGGTATTGAATTTTTTTTATCGATTTTCTCCGTGAATTCCAAAAATTCGAATAAGCGCCCTCCCCCCTAGAACAAAGGAGGGGCGCTTATTGAAACGATTACGATAGATAGATAGATAGATCGATCGATAGATAGTTGAAGCGCGAATATTCAGAGGTTCCAATCTACACTGGGGAACTGGGGAACAGCGAAACAGCGAAACACGTGTCTGCAAATCGAACTGTACAACATTTAACAGGCGTTTGTTCACTTACAGTGGAAATATGAAAATTTGTTGCTATTGCTTCCTGGATTAAAACAAACCATCACGATAAGGTTTATTTATCTAAAATAAAAAATCGTAGTTTAAAGACAGTGGGTTAGACGGACAAAGGTAGGCTATTGAAAGTTCTCTTGCTATCAAGAATCTCTTTATTTAGAGTAATGTTCTTTAAGAGCATTTATTAAAGTTTTATGCTGATGATATATTTCTTGAAATCTTTTTTATTGAAAGCATTCTAATTTAATGAATATTCTGTAAAATCTTAAAACATAATGTGAGATAACACAAATAGTATAGAGTTTGAAAAGACTTTCTTAGATACCATTTCATTAATATTTTGAATGGTTAAGAACCACACAAGGCATAATGCCACTAAGTGTATGGAACTGTGAAGAAATGATCAAAAGAAAGGAAACAAAAAAAAAGAAAGAAAAGAAGAATCTTGAAAATTCTGAACTTTATCCTGACGATGGGAGAAGTATCTACGTTTCGAGAGTATCTCTCGAAACGTAGCTCGGAAAAAGCCTACGACTCATGACATGATAAAGCTCTTACATCAATAAAAAGGTTGCTAGTTTTAAGCAATCCAGTGGATAATTTATCATTTTTAACAGGCGAAAACTAAAAGAATTCTTGCACAAAGTTTGGACTCATCTCTTCTCTGGCCTGGCTTTTGGCATGTTCGGGTTCCTATTTATGTTATAACAATTGATTATAAAGTGCTTAATAAGAAGACAGTGTGTTTTGACTAGTTATTCTGATACTGGGGTCAGCGTATTTTTAAAAATACCTATAGGAGCTATATATATATATATATTGTCTTTTTGATAGTCGTAACGTTGAGTACCCAACTGGCGTACGTATCGATTTCCACAGTCAAAGTTTGACATAGCCATTGCAAGCAATGTAAATACAGTTGAACCTCGATTATCCGAACATCGATTATCCGAACAAGATCTTCCGGTCCGGGTAAATGTTTACGTAAACGTGTGTTCTAACGTAAATACATGTACACGTATATCTAGTAAGGTGTCGTTTGTTTACGGATAATCAGTTATCCGAACAATCAGTAAAACGAGCAAATTGCTTCCTGCCCCTCTTGCTCGGATAATCGAGGTTCAACTGTATACAACTACACCAAACAAGTAGGATCACATTTGCAGATTTAAAAGATAGATAATGACTAACATGATAACATACAAGCTACATTACTGTCAATTTGTACACGTTTCATGCACATACGGCGGCATTGCTTATTTTAAGTACTTAAACAGTGTTGAAATTAATTGAATATTATATATACAGAGATAAATTTAAATGTGAATTTTCAAATCTCATGGTTGAATGCAGAAGGCCTATAAAGATGAATGCGTTTACTGTATTTCAACTCGCCCAACTGTTTCCAGACTTCCTGTCACCTGGAAAATTTACTCCAATTAAACTTACCGACTTTCCGATCGGCATTTCTCAGCCTCTCGAGAAACAGTGCGGACAAGCTTAGCCGGATACCAAAGAAAAAATTGTGGTTCGTGTACGCAGTTGAAAATGGGATTACGACTAGAATGAAGAAGATGCTTATCTTTAAAATAAGTTTTTATGAGGTACAAAATGCATAACTTGTTTCTGTGGCATAAAAAAAAACGGGAAAGGGATGGTGTATCTTACAACTTATGAGATTACAGAACTGAATACTGAATCTAAACAGCTACAGCTTACTTACCCACACAAAATGAACGTGGTCAAATTTAGTTTATTCTGTTATGCTCACCTCTTTTACAATCAGCTTTAATTTACTTAAATCATTAAACTAATTGATTCTGTTGGTTTTGAAAGTTTGTTTCCCATATAGAGATAACCACCTTACCCATCCGAGTAAACGCCCATAACTGTTCTTGATTTTGCCAAAATTTCAAATCATTGAAATAAACGCCTCTATCTTGGAAGCTCCTTTCCAGTGGTCATGCCTATCATAATCAGGAAGGTTTAATAAACTAAAGGTGCCTAAAATTGATAAATGGGCAATTAACGGTGGGTAAGATAACGGGAAGTACAGCTAATTGCAATGACATTTGATTTGATTATAACAATATCTCTTCTCCTTTAAGAAGACAGCATTTTATAGACGATAGATGATAATATTGTTAGGTTTCATTACAATGATTAGTAATTCAACGCTTCTGATTGGCTAACAATCTTATCCTCATTAGGTATCAAGTTCGGGCTTAGGTGACCGAGATCTTCAAATCATCTTTTAGTAAACTATAACAAATCGATACCTTAACATTCCCAATATCGGAGAGGCTTTCTTAATCCAATCCTTGCAGACAATCATGTATACGACCAGGAGTGGAACCAATCAAATTAGAGATTTTCCTCTGTACTTGCCAAAACACGACAAAAGTATTCCACACAAGTACAAACTGTTGCTTTAAAAAATTACTAACTAGTTTTAGGTATGAGATTGTCCTTTGATCCACACAAGGACCACACCTTATGGGTAGCAGTGTTTCCAACCAATTTTTTATGATAATCCCAAAAATGACCGAACGGAAAACTAAGAGTATGCAATTACGATTAAGACCTTTCTTCTGGTGACTAGACCGTCTGGCCATATTATACAACCAGCTATAATTAATGCAAATGGAAGTAGAGTACATGTCCTGCTAAGTGTTGAAAGTTCATCAGTCTGGTCTTGCTGGTTGGAAGTTGCTAACCACTTTTCCAAAATTTCTTAACACTCGGAAATACAAACTCCAGATTAACAGCAAAATCCAATGGTTAAAAGAGAGAACTGCCAGTAAATCCAGAAAATAGAGTATCATTATAAACATGTGTTAATGAATTGCAAAACATTGTTTGCATGATCATTGATGAAGACAGGAAACAGGATTAAATCAAGAACAGAGCCTTGAAGAGCACCGTCATTGATAAAATACTCAGACGAAGCAACACCATAAAAATCTTAGCGCACACGACCAGCAAGGAATGACCTGATAATGTGAACTCCATCAAAGTGCTGACATAACCCCCCCCCCCAAAAAAAAACCCCAACATATTACTCTCTGTACATCATCAACCGAGTATGCTTTTAAACTACTTTTAACATATTTTTAAGCTAACAAATTCTGATCAACACATGCAGAAAGAAACAATAGAAATCCTTGGTACAACGCTCTGCAACTTGGCCAGCAAACTAAATACACTACAAAGAAAATTAGACTGGCTTTAAATCAGGACTCCTTTATATGACACCAAGTATAGTCTATTCATATTTCAAGTCTTCTTTAATTTGTTTCCATTATTAATTGTTAAAAATAATATCTTTAATGCAGATTTTTGATGAAATAAACATCCTTATTTTCTCTGTAATTCAAGATTGGAAATTTTGTCTTTCTGTGAATACTAGTATTTACAACTGCTTTAACTACTACGTTCATGCTTAAACTATTCCCCAGGTATTAAACTATGCCTGGTAGTTGTGAATTATATTCTGAAAAGAGACTTACATTTTGCATGACATTTACGAATACTTCCACTTTTGGTGTTCAAACATTTTTCCATACAAAAAATATCTTTCTGTACTGCAACTTCGATGTTAGGTACAAGCTTAGAATATGCTGAGTGTTGGGGTTAGTTTTAGTAAGTCAATTTGTACGTCAATGGCTTATATCCGTAACGCTTATAAAATACACTTACAATTACTTTTTAATAAGTGGATAGACTTCGCAAAAAAAAAGAGGTGAATATTGCAAATGAAGCAAAAAGGCTAATGGGGGTAAAAAATCCGGGTCATTTACTGAGACATGATTTTCTTCTAGAGTGGCCAAAATATGAGCCAATTAATTACCGTGGCAATTTCAAAAATTATTTTCACCTCTAAGATATTTTGAAAATAAACCCTTCTTCTCATTGCCTTTAGGTTGTCTAATTACTAACTAGTTGGCTCTAGGAGGCCTAATTACTGAAACAAACAACTACTTTCAGTGGTTACCTTAAAGCTACCGTACATGTGTGAAATACTGGCTAATATAACGAATGCCAGAAAAAAAACACCTTAAGTTTTAGTTGATTATAACTTTTAATTGTAAAAGTATCGCACGTAGGCACAAAATGACCAAATTTGAGATGCAATCACTAGCTGCAGAGGTTTCACAGAATAGAATGAACTCACTTTCATCATAGTTTAATGATGGTAAAACAAGCTCAAATAAAAAAAACGTTGAAAATCAAGAATTTTATTCGTTTCTTTATTAATAATCTCCATTAGGCAAAGATTTATTGGCGTCATTGTTCATATTGGATGGTTCGGCCTCCAACCTTTCGTTGTCTGCAATATGCTTTTCTGCAGCAAGGGTCAGTCCATCAAAAAATTGTTCGAGTGTGACTGTTGGTGTCTGAAAACAAACAAAAAGTTTAAAAATTAGTCGCACTAGGCTCATATGTCAAAAGCTATACCCAGTATAAATTACAGTAAGGTAGGTATTGTTGTTACCTTGGTTTTATACCACAGGTTTATTTAGGCCTTGAGAAAATAACGAGAAAACTATATCTACGCGCACTGGCTGACTATTTACGTAGACCAATTGATCTTATCTTTATCTATCTCTCCCATTATTTGTCTGTCTGTCTACGTATCTATCTATCTATCTATCTATCTATCTATCTATCTATCTATCTATCTATCTATCTATCTATTTATCTATCTATCTATCTATCTATCTATCTATCTATCTATCTATCTATCTTTCTATCTATCTATCTATCTATCTATCTTTCTATCTATCCATCCGTCCAGTTGGAACAAACATCAAACTGATCTTCCTCTTTATTACGCATACCTAGAGCCTTTGTAATTATCTGCGAGAGCTTAGTAATGTGCTATCCCAATAATTAAATTATTCGACGTCCTTCATGAACACTTTATTTTAGCTTAAATGGTATCGAGACTATACCATAACAATTTTAACTGGAATACCCTCATCTCCTTTTCGGACTCACAATTAATGCAATATTGTCTCCATATCTGACGTTGTTGATATATTTATCATTTACCTTACTTGTCTCCAAGCTGTTATAATTATCATAATCTTTAAAATCATTTAACTGTATACTGAAAGCAGATCTGAGGTGCGAATGCATTCCTAATTGACATTTTTTTTCTCTTTTTCTTCTCTTTCTAGCCGATTTACGTAACCTATTTTCTGTTATAACTGATGCTTGTTGCCATAAAAGTACAAATTTGGTATCGACTGTATTTTCTACCATGCATAATTAGATGGTTTTAAATACATCAGCACAAGAATAATCTGATATTTGCATGACATCAATAATGCTTAATTGCCAATACATTTTTAAATGTCATATTTGGAGTTTTTGTTGTTACTGCACACGTTCACATGCTTAAAACTTGCAGAATGAAATGATGAAAAATAAATAAACAAGAAACCAAATGAAGTGGAATACCAACACTCTAAAAAAGGTGCAAATCATCATTGTATACAAAATCTTAAATAAACTGAATTAGCACTGTGAAAAAAGCATCAAAACAATTTAGGTCTATTCTTTTCAATAGGCATGACAATTAAGCGTAAATAAGGATAAACACAACGGTACGAAAAATCCTGTTTTAATTTCTCACTCTATTGTCTTTTGAGGAATGGTATCCAACACTACAATATACCCTGGGGGTTGGGGCGAGAGTGAAATATTCCCTAGGTATCTCTTATATGAACTTCCGAAGTGGAGTCTGGGAAATCCAATCGATTTATCCTTTCGAACAAGATTCAATTACAATATCTTTACTTCGATTTCATCTTAACTTTAATGTTATTCTTGAGTGACAAAGTTATGTTAAAGTCGATATATACAATATCAGATAAACAGCCGACCTGGCAGACGTCCTTTAAACGGGATCAGATATACAGTATTAGATAAAGGCCGATCTGACAGACCTCGTTTAGATAAAAGGCATCAGATATACAGAATCAGATAAACTGCCGACCTGGCAGACCTCGCTTAGATAAACGGCATCAGATATACAGTATCAGATAAACGGCGACCTGGCAGACGTCGTTTGGATGAAGGGCATCAGATATACAGAATCAGATAAACTGCCGACCTGGCAGACCTCGCTTAGATAAACGGCATCAGATATACAGTATCAGATAAACGGCCGACCTGGCAGACGTCGTTTGGATGAAGGGCATCAGATATACAGTATCAGATAAACAGCATCAGATAACGACCGACCTGACAGACGTCGGGTGAAGGTTGAAGAAGAAGAAGAATAAGATAAAAAACTTTTGCGACCAATCAATTTATCAAGTGTTTTGTGATTATTCTGTATCAGTTCGCTGGGTATTGTAAAAAGTAGTCACAGTAAAAACAGTGCAAATAAAATAGAGCTGCAATATTGTGATTACGAGAAAAAACGAGCGTCTAGTTCTAGGTCGTTTCTCTTGTTTGAATCCACAAATTCAGTGTATAGCTCGTGGTAGAAACACCTTACTTCGAAATTTTTGTTGAGTTATTCATAAACTGCAAGCGGACCAAAAACGACATCAAAATTTTATAACATGTCTGATTAATGTTGGTCAAAATCCAATACGTTTAACACAATTACCTGAAGATAAAGAGCGTGTGCCAAGAAGGGAAGCTTCCGCAAGTTTCGTCCACTACATCCTTGAACTTTCCTGCAGCAAGAAATGGCATAAAAACTTTATTCTTTTCATCGAAATATTATTAAAGATCAACATTAAACCACTTCAGAAAAAAATACGATGCTTCCAAATCAAATACGTTGGAGCATCACAGCGGGTTACACAGAATAAAAGATGGAAAATATAACCCAGAGTCGTCAATAAACATCATTATACGATTTTAAACGAAATTTAAACGATATTTAAAGGAAATGTAAATGACATATAAGGAAAAATTAAACAATATTTTAAAGTACTGTAAACGATATTTAAAATAATTTGGAAAAATTTCTGGACTAAATTGAAACGATTTTTAACGAAATTTAAGACATTTTTTAGCATCATGAATACTGATGAAGACCAACGTTATTGCTATTTAGTGTATCCGCATATATGTTAAGGAACGGACTTGCTGAGTTCCTAAGGTTCCCGAAGTTCCTAACATGCCTAAACAAACGTAGTTAATTATTTTCCTTATAAAAACATTCTTTGGCATACAAAAATACTTTATAAACCAATTACCCCTGTAACCATTTTTTCAAAAGTTTCAGTACATTTCAGTATATCATCTAGTGGTCAACCTATCAATTTTGTATACACGTTTGAGAAAGTGGATTGATACGTCCACGAAAACCTACTAAATAGATAGTTTAAACTCTTTAAAAAATGTGTTGGTTGTTCCTTGCTTGTGTTTCAACATATATCTATACACACACACACACATATATATATATATATATATATATATATATATATATATAAGGTAAAACACGAAAAATAAGAACTGAGATTGCAACAATAGTTTCACGATGTTTCGATCATCAGGCAATGTTACAAATACTGTACAAGCTTTTATAAACAAATAAAGTAGGCGGCTCATCAAAAATAATAAAAATTACAGGTGGTAACGTATTACAATGTGTTAATATTCTGAGAAAGGAAGAAAGAAAGGAAGTCCCATGTGGATACGGTTTAAAATTACTAAAGAGTGATTTACTTTCAAATTGGGTAAATACACAACACGAATACACAAAATCACACAAATATATATACTTGTATTATTACTTTGCTTGGCAAAAAGTAACAACAAGTATAAAAAAAAGGTGAGGAAAATTTGGACAGTCTTTTCAAACATCTAGTACAAAATGCTCAAGCCTTATCCTCAAATTCTATTAAGTTATATGGACAGAATACCCAATCTCCAATAAAAAAACTTACTTCAAAATATCTACCAGATGTATAATTACCTTGAAATCTTGAGAAGTTCTAAACTAAGGCGTGTTGCCTCATTTTTATGATAGCTGCAATACCAAAAACAAAGAGAAAATTAATGGCTAAAAACCAAGTGGAATATAAACGTGTAAATACATAAATACATAAATAAATAAATACATAATAAATGAAAATAAATAAATATAACAAAAGTTATACAAATAAATGTTAAGAGAAGACAATTGGAATAAAACTAAATCGAGATTGGATAAAAAAAGAAGGGGAAAAGTTTGTATAAGGTCAACTTTAAATCGTTTTTGTATCGTAATATCCAATGTCCTTTCATATATGAGATACTATCTATCTATCTATTTATCTAACTATCTATCTATCCGCCCAACTAGAGTGTTCTCAAGGAGAATGAGAAGCAAGAAATATGGTCCCTCGTGAGCATTGTGCCTGCTCCAAAGTCTGGCGACCTCTAGTCTCATACGCAAGTCTCATACGCATCATCGCCAAAATGTGTAACAGAATGATTCTCAAAACTATTAGTGAAGTCTTGGATCAAAAACTAAAAACCAAAATGGTCTTCACAAATACCGCATCACCATGGGGCAAATCATAAGAAATTGAGTGGTTTCATCGAAGATGTCAAAGCCAACAACCTAGAAGCAATCCTAATTAACCATCATAGATTTTAAGACGTCTGATACGATCTACAGGGCCAGAATGATAAAAATCCTAGAGGCATACGCCATACCTCCAAACATCCTATGTCCCACAGAAGCTATGTCGCCGCCATTACTGCACTACCGCACTACCCCAGTACCAACGCAGAATTGTACCGCAACATCCCACCAGTCAGCAACAAGGTCGAATCATGGCGCACGCAAGTAGCTGGCTGTGGCAACCCACACAAGCAAGGAGAAAAGCAAGACTATGTCACAACTCTGAATAGAGACACTGGAGGTGTAAAAAATAGAGTCAGGAGTACTGAAGAGCGATAGAAATGTCTGGAGACACCATGTTTCTGGCCATCAGTGGGCGGCCTAGTAGTAGTAGTAGTAGTAGTAGTAGTAGTAGTAGTAGTAGTAGTAGTAGCAGCAGCAATAGTAGTAGTAGAATCTATCCATTTATTCACAGATGTATCTATTTATAGACCTGTCATCATGACATGGACGCCAATGCAACTGATTACAAGTGAAAATATTTTTATATGTAACTTTAATATCTAGGTTATCTTACCGTATGACCTCTAGGCTTCTGTTCAAACAAAAAAAAATTAAAGAAATTATTAAATCAGTCAAAGGTACGCATATTAGTAAATTAAGCTGAAAAAACTGGGATTGCACTTTTAAAAAAAATATTTTAACAAAGATCCACACACAGGCTATAAAAACCCTAAAAATGTTGCAATATTCAAAAATAAAACGTGTTTAAACATGTAAGCCATCAGGAGTGTAAACAATGGAAAATACAGATGTGGGGATATACATAGACAGGACAAAACAAAAAACGGGTAGCATAACCCTGGTCAGAAGACCACCCACCAAGTAAAAAGTCGAAGCCTGTACGACACCTAATGGGCCAACTCAACAACAAAAATCCATTGTCAGTTTTTTCAGTCGCGATAACTAACAAGAGAAGGAGAAAAAAAAACTTCGAAGAGTCTCTTATGGACCTAAATCTTTCCTGAGGCTCTTTTAGTTAATTTATTGATAGCCTGCTTTTGGAAAAGTTGGTTCCTTGTATCGCGCTAAAGATTACCTTACACTTGAGCCCCACTTCAAATCTCTACAGGTTTACCACCCATCCTTGAATGGAGTACTGTTGCCACATCTTGACAGGTGCTCCCTCATCTCATCTTCATGTTCTTCTCAGGGACGTATTACATTATAGCTTAAACTTGAGCCTATTTTGGATCTCTAGACGTTTACTATCCATTTTTCAATGGAGTACTGTTGCCACATCTCGACAGGTGCTCCATCATCTCATCTTCATGTTCTTCTCAGGGACGTATTCAAAACTTGGTGAGCTTTTCAAAAAATTTCGTTGTCTGAAATTTCAGTTAGTAATATTACTACGTAATAAAAATCAGTCTATTTGAATATCTAGTACAAAATGCTCAATTTAGATTTTGTTTCGCATTGGTTTCGCATTTTCTTTCCCATTTAATTCCTAGATATTACAGATGGCGTTTAACATACAAGGGTTAACAACGAACTACCCTCCTTAGAGGAGGGTCCTCAAAAACAACGCGGTGTTCTTTTAAAGGATTATGAAATATGAATACAAATACGTCCAAGTTTTGACTCACCTTAAATCCAAAATAGTCTCGGGTGGTGTAATGATACCTTTCTGAAAATGAATTAAATTCAAATATAAAAGGATGCAAATGATTAAAGTATAGAGTCACAAAAAATGCATTCCACCTAGTATACCCCCAAAACAAGTGAAAAGACCAGTCATAAAGGTCGACTTCTTAGTCTAACACCTGTAAAACAAAGCTTATCATATGACCCCGCCATTTTTCATACCCAAATTGTTAAACCTCACCCAGGTATCAACCAGCATATGCCTCTATAAAGTACCAGAAATTTTTGAAATCAAAGCATCCTACATCTATTGGTAGAGAATGACCCCTATACAACGAATCTCAACGCACTCTATTTGCGCCTAAGGCCATGCCAATACACTGGTCTCCGAGTACATTTCCTGTGTCAATGCATTCATTTTACTGAAAGATTCTCCCGACGAGCGACGAGCGTCGAGTTCACTTCTCTTTTACGGAATCCACAAAGCCCTGGTTAATTTCTGAAAAGATAAAACGGAGCCAAATACAACAGTTTATTTCTCAAGTTTGCATATAACTGGGGCACTATCACATATTATCAAGCACTAACAAATCATATATACAAATGTCTAAATATATACACATAAATAGGCTCTCTGTTACCTCTATCAATTCCTTAATGCAAGATTGGAAAATTCTATAAATTGCTTTAACGGATGGCGGCCCAATATACTGTTTGATGTCCGCTCTGGGCGAAAAAAAAAATAAAAAGAACAGACAATGAAAGCGAATAAATCACTTTAAACAGTGAATAGTTCTGAACGCTTTTTATTTGGAGTAGGGTAAACTAAACTAGGATTAAGACTAGGATAAACAGACTACTAGTTCGACACTGACTTTTGTAAGCGATTTCATGTGCTTTTTATGTGTATGGGCTGGCAGTACAAAACCAGAAAAACTATTATTGCTTTGATTTCACATTTTGTTTATTATTCTTCTTCTACAGCTTTTCCCATTCTCTACATGGGGTCACTGTTCCTCGACAGTCTCTTCCATTCTTTTCTATCTCCTACTTGGTGTTCATGGAGGTTCTTTTCCTGCATATCTTCCTTTAGTCTGTCTTTCCATCTAAATTTAGGTCTTTTGTGTCCTGGAATTTCCATTGCCATAACTCTTCTTCCAACATAGTCCTCCTCTCTTCTCATGACATGACCATAACAATTCAGTCTTCTTTCTTGCATCTTCGAGCTTATTTCAATTACCTTCACCTTCCTTCGTACAATCTCATTCCTGATTTTATCTCTTCTCGTGACTCCACACATCCAGCGTAGCATCCCCATCTCTGCAACATTCATCTTCTTCTCCTGTGCCACCTTCACTGCCCAGGTTTCACTGCTGTACAGCAGTGCTGGGCGCACAGCTGTTTTGTACACCTTTCCTTTCGGCCAAGCATTCATCGTCTTGTCGCACAGCACAACTGACAGCTTTCCCAAGGAGTTCCATCCGCATTGGATCGGATGGTTTATCTTCACGTCGAGCTTTCCATCTTCACTCACATGCGTCCCCAGATACTTGAAAGCTGGAATCTTCTTGATGATTTCCTCATCCATCCTCATGTCGTAAAACTGAATTCGGTTTTCGTTCTGCTTAACCATTCTATTCTAGAGCTCTCTTTCATCTTGATAGTCGCCTTTGAAGTTTCGCTTTTGTCTCGTAAACTACTACCATATCATCGGCAAATAGCATGGCCCTGGGGGCATCCCTCCGAACACCTTCACTAATGGCATCCATTAAGAGATCGAAGAGATAAGGCCTGAGAGCAGAGCCTTGATGCAGTCCGACTCGGATAGTAAACTCATATGAGATAGCAACACAGCTGTTAACACATGAGGTAACTCCATCGTACATATCTTGAACCAGACTCACATACTTTTCACTTCTTTTTCTCTCATGTATCGCCAAAGTTCCGACCTCAGGACTCGATCAAATGCTTTTTCGAGGTCTATGAATCCCACATATAGTCCTTTTTGTTTTTTACGATACCTCTCCATCACTCGTTTCAGTGCAAAAATCGCGTCAGATGTCTGCCGTCCTTTAAATGATTCCAAATGGGTTTTCAAAAACTTCGGTCTCGCTCTCAGTCCTTCCTGCTATTATCCGTTCCCTGAGATTCATGGTACGTGATAAGAGTTTGATGCCCCTGTACGCGAAACATTGCTGTGTATCACCCTTATCTTTGTACAGAGATATTACAGAGCTTTTTCTCCATCTAGATGGAATTTTCCCCTGCGAGAAGATGTTTCTCTTCATATCCCAGAGTATGTCTATACCAGCATCAACAAGACATTTCCAAACTTTGATTGGGATGTTATATGGGCCTACTGCTTTGTTCACCTTTATCTCTTTTAATCCTCTCACTACTTCCATACGACTTATGTTCTCTGTTTGCCTTTCATTTGGCATTCCTTTGCCTCCTGGTAGTCTCAGATTTCTTCATTTAGAAGGCCGTCAAAATAATTCTTCCATCTTCTCTTGATATTTTTATCATTGTACAATACATTCCCATTTTCATCTTTCATATATCTTATGTGTGTCTTGTCTTTTGTTTTTCTGTCTCTTGATTTTGCATTTCTATAGATCCTCTTCTGCCCATCTACTGTCTCTAGCTCTTCATACGTTTCTTCCTTCGCTTCTGCTCTAGCAGTAGCCGCCGCTTTCTTTGCACCTTTGTTTGCCGTTTTGAGTCTCTCTCTATTGATCTTATTTCTTTCTCTGTAATATCCTTTTTAGCCTGTTTCCTCTCATTAATAACTTCTGCCACTTGTTCATTCCACCACCATGTCTCTTTGTCATTAGGAGGGCCTTTCCCTGATGTCTTGTCAAATACTTCTTCTATCTCATCTTTGAAGTCGATATCACTTAATACTCT
This sequence comes from Morbakka virulenta, assembly GCA_003991215.1. Lineage (NCBI taxonomy): Eukaryota > Metazoa > Cnidaria > Cubozoa > Carybdeida > Carukiidae > Morbakka > Morbakka virulenta. Next base: position 52,662 of record RDPX01000078.1, on the reverse strand, counting down.
TTGACAGAAATTAACTCCAAGTTATGCATCCTTCATTTTCCCCCACTTAATCTTCGGCAGTGATCTTTTCTTACTTTTTCTTGCTTTCTTGATGTTCATCTCTCCAACAACTGGATGATGCTGTTTTGCTACTCCTTCTCCTTTGATGACTTTGCAGTTCTTAACTTCGCTCATTTGATATCTTCTGTACATTATATAATTAAGCTAGCATATGATATGTAATCTCTTTTACAATAAAACGAATTCAATACTGCCATATCATATGCAACTGCAAAGTCAATCAATTTTTCTCCTTCGTAATTGATCGTTCCTGTGCCATATCCAACCTGAATTCTATCTATTGCCCTGTTATTTGATCCTTTATGCCTGGTAAAACCACCTGCCACTGCTTCTCTCTCATCATCAGGTGTATCAGAAACCAAACCGTCTAGGTCTTGCCAATAATTAACCTTTTCTTCTTCATCGCAGGCAATTTGTGGCAAAACACTGATGATATTGAAAATCATTACTCCTATTATCACAACCATCATTCTTTCATTCTGCCTTGTCACACGAATGGTATTGTCTTTGCGGTAAGTGCTCAATACAATTCCTACTCCATTTCTTCCTCTCTCATCTGCTCCGCTACAGAATAGCTCAAATCCTCCCCCACGTTTTCTAGCTTTGTTCCCCTTCCATCTCGTTTCTTGAACACAAATAATATCCAGCTTTCTTCTTTCCATTATGTCTGCAAGTTCCCTTCCTTTTCCAGTCAAACATCCAAGATTCAGAGTACCAATCTTTATGACAGATTTCTTCAACTTCCTCTTTCTATCATTTGTTTTTGCCAACCGTGGGGTTCTTAGCACCCTCTGCCCATTTGGGGGCTGAAACAGGACTGAGGAGCTAGGGATTTTACGCCGCGTATGCCCTTCCTATCCGGCAACACTCTGGATTTTCCCGGGCTTGCGACTGTCACTCAGGTAGGCTGGCTTGCTTCCCCCCCCCCCTCCTTCCCGCAAGCGGCTGCATATACGAAAGGCAAAAAAACCTGCACTTCTACTGCTGTTACTGTTGCTCCACTATCTGCACCGTCCAACACACTTACCGCTCGTTGATAATTTTAGCAAGAGCCTTTCAAGTGTTTATTTCGTTTACAAGCTCATCGTTTAATTGCACAATTTGCTAAACCCTAAAATTAGATGTTGTATCTAACGTGGGGTATACATTACCTTCTGGATACTTTTCAACTTTTTCTGACATTTTTGTATGCATGCGATTTTACTCTTGCACGTACAGTATATACAGATGCCAACTAGGCTCTCTGGGTGATGTGACAATCATTTCTTTATGATCTTCTCCAAGACAGGTCACTGTTAACTTTGAATCATCAATATCCCACTTGATTTATTATTTGAGTCTGGGAGGTGTTCCGCACTTTCACGCCTGTGACATCAACATCACTGTCTGTAGAGTTTCGTTATCAACAGTTGTAAGAGTTGAACCATGAACAAACCTAAAATTCTCGACGCTATTCGCTACTCATATTATTGGTTGAAGCGAACTATACCTTTTCATATCAATTTCATAGGTGCTAAACTGATGCTTGTTGACATTGATTGAATTCCTCCATCTGGCTGAATAATCACAACCCAAAGTTTGCTTTGAGATCCTGTGTCGCCCTTCTCACCCTTGTTTTCTTTATCTCCCTTGTCTCCTTTCTCCCATTTTAAACCCTGGAACCTCCTCCTTCACCTTGAGGTACAGCCAACCCTTTTGGACCCATTGGCGATGTAAGAAAAATCTTGTTGAGTTCATATTTCGATTTGCTCTTTGTTTCAAACACTTTCACAGTCTTGAAACCTGGTCCTAAGAGTTTTTTTGTCATTGTTGCATCTCCAATTGTTATAGGAAACTGAATCATTATAGGTTTTTCTTTGCCCTTACCTGGGGCTGATGCAGGCATAATTGTTGTGCCATATAATTGACTATAGTTATATCCAGCAACAACTTCCACAATGACCAATGGATTTGGTACCTTCATCGTCACTGAGATGTTTTAAAACGTACAGAGCTGACCACAGATTTNCAAGCTCATCGTTTAATTGCACAATTTGCTAAACCCTAAAATTAGATGTTGTATCTAACGTGGGGTATACATTACCTTCTGGATACTTTTCAACTTTTTCTGACATTTTTGTATGCATGCGATTTTACTCTTGCACGTACAGTATATACAGATGCCAACTAGGCTCTCTGGGTGATGTGACAATCATTTCTTTATGATCTTCTCCAAGACAGGTCACTGTTAACTTTGAATCATCAATATCCCACTTGATTTATTCTTTGAGTCTGGGGAGGTGTTCCGCACTTTCACGCCTGTGACATCAACATCACTGTCTGTAGAGTTTCGTTATCAACAGTTGTAAGAGTTGAACCATGAACAAACCTAAAATTCTCGACGCTATTCGCTACTCATATTATTGGTTGAAGCGAACTATACCTTTTCATATCAATTTCATAGGTGCTAAACTGATGCCTGTTGACATTGATTGAATTCCTCCATCTGGCTGAATAATCACAACCCAAAGTTTGCTTTGAGATCCTGTGTCGCCCTTCTCACCCTTGTTTTCTTTATCTCCCTTGTCTCCTTTCTCCCATTTTAAACCCTGGAACCTCCTCCTTCACCTTGAGGTACAGCCAACCCTTTTGGACCCATTGGCGATGTAAGAAAAATCTTGTTGAGTTCATATTTCGATTTGCTCTTTGTTTCAAACACTTTCACAGTCTTGAAACCTGGTCCTAAGAGTTTTTTTGTCATTGTTGCATCTCCAATTGTTATAGGAAACTGAATCATTATAGGTTTTTCTTTGCCCTTACCTGGGGCTGATGCAGCCATAATTGTTGTGCCATATAATTGACTATAGGTATATCCAGCAACAACTTCCACAATGACCAATGGATTTGGTACCTTCATCGTCACTGAGATGTTTTAAAACGTACAGAGCTGACCACAGATTTTTGTTTTTGGTTCTTCAACTTGTTCAGTGTTTCTCTGGATACATAAGGTTTCCAGGGTGTTTTTAGATATCTTTGTAGCCCAAAAGGTGTTATGTATCCAAATAAATCAAAATACATTCTGTTCGAACCTTGTTTGTACCAACACCCCCAATGACAGCCATGTTGATTCGAATCATTAAAGTTCATAACACCACATTGAGTCTTATGAGATGTTTTGGATAATGCATGAATATTTGACGATATCGTATACACCATTTTTTACACTCTGTTCATTTTTCAATGTAAAACAAAATCTCGTGAATTAAAAATGGCAACTAAACAAATATTCGATATCAAAGAAAAATTCGATGAAGACAAGACCATCGAGTCCTTCCAGTATCATAAACACTAACCTGAAGCTGGTGTTGATATAAACCAGCAGGATGAAATTTACATTCACATCAATCACCCTGACAAGTTTTACATTCCAGCCAAAGCCTATCTTACCATGGACGGAAAATTGCAAAAAGTAGATGGCACTCCTTAACAGATGCAAACCTAATTGCATTACTACAACACAATGCCCTTCCTTATCTGTTTAACAACATTTCACTGTCGCTTGGTGGTAAACAGGTTGAGAGCTTAAACCATCCAGGTCACTTAAGTACGATGTTTGGAATGTTGACTTATCCAGACGATTTTACAACAGCAGGGGGAATAAACATATACTGGTTTAAAGTCACAGATGCCTTCACAAAAGATGACAATTGGGGGATGAAAGGACGTAAAAGGTACCTATGGCAAGTAACCCTAAAGAAACGTTTTCATTCTCATTTGTGATGATTATGAAAAGGCTTTGTATGGGTTTCAGATGACATTAGTTCTTAACTGTCAGTCTCATAATGAAGCTATTTTCAGAACTGGAGGAAAAATTCATTTGACTAAATGTTCTCTCTACATGCCCATCGAAAAACCATGTGATATGGAAGTTGAATATGACAGAACTATGAAACAAGTGTGGGATAAATCAAATTGGCCAGGATTGATTAGTAATGGACACATTTTTTGAAAATGGTTTAAAGAAAATAGTTTTGTATAATAAAAAATGGATGATTATTGGGAAATTATTGGAGAAATTTACAATGCTCTGCTTCGGGCTTTACAATTACATGCTAATACAATACATTATGACAACGAATATAATGAGAAAAGACTGCAGACAATCATCAATGAGATTAATGAGCTCTGTAATAAAAATCCGTGGCTGAGAAAGTTTGCAGAGTAAACTGTAACAGTGACCTGCCCAGACGTGTCTGGTAACTTCCTTTTTGTTTAGGAAGGAGGTGCTCAAATGAGTAACCTGTGTTGGGGCTACTTATTTGTTTGAAAGATTTGGACCATTGTTGCGGGTGGGAAATGGGTTTTGGCTATTGTTGAGGATTGGGTGACGTTGTTGTGAATGGGCTTTTGTGATTTTTTTACTTTGATGAATCTGGGATTCACACGCTGGCTCATGGACACTACAACACACAATGAGGGCACAATAGGACATGACAGGACACGATATGACACAACAGGACATAATAGGACACGATAGGCCACGATATGACACGATAGGTC
>RDPX01000078.1:11059-47322 GCA_003991215.1 Morbakka virulenta | reverse complement strand
TTTTCAGAACTGGAGGAAAAATTCATTTGACTAAATGTTCTCTCTACATGCCCATCGAAAAACCAAGTGATATGGAAGTTGAATATGACAGAACTATGAAACAAGTGTGGGATAAATCAAATTGGCCAGGATTGATTAGTAATGGACACATTTTTTGAAAATGGTTTAAAGAAAATAGTTTTGTATAATAAAAAATGGATGATTATTGGGAAATTATTGGAGAAATTTACAATGCTCTGCTTCGGGCTTTACAATTACATGCTAATACAATAAATTATGACAACGAATATGGTGAGAAAAGACTGCAATCATGCAATAATCTCATTGACAATCATCAATGAGATTATTAAGCTATGTAATAAAAATCCGTGGCTGAGAAAGTTTGCAGAGTAAACTGTAACAGTGACCTGTCCAGACGTGTCTGGTAACTTTCTTTTTGTTTAGGAAGAAGGTGCTCAAATGAGTAACCTGTGTTGGGGCTACTTATTTGTTTGAAAGATTTGGACCATTGTTGCGGGTGGGAAATGGGTTTTGGCTATTGTTGAGGATTGGGTGACGTTGTTGTGAATGGGTTTTTGTGATTTTTTTACTTTGATGAATCTGGGATTCACACGCTGGCACATGGACACTACAACACACAATGAGGGCACAATAGGACATGACAGGAGACGATATGACACAACAGGACACAATAGGACACGATAGGACACGATAGGCCACGATATGACACGATAGGTCACGATATGACACGATAGGTCACGATAGGTCACGATAGGACACGATAGGACACGATAGGACACAATATGCATGATAGGACACAATATGCATGATAGGACGTGATAGGACACGATAGGACACTTCTTGTATAAATCTATCTTTAACCCCTCTCCCACTCACCTCCCATATCCAACATTATTGTGGTTATTTTATTTGATGAATTTAAGAATTTTTTGTGCTTTTTACGGTTGATTGATGGTTAAAAATTGGTTTAAAGTTACTTCCACACACTACTGTTAAAGATTTATTCTAATGAAAAGAACAATATGTTGTCTGCCTCTTTCCCCTTTACGTTAGGTCAGATTTTGCTTCTGTAATCAGTAAAATATTGGTAAAAAGTCCATTAAATTATAGGAATGGACTTCTGTTCTTAACTTTAAGGACAAATAACAAAAGAGGTATTTGATAAACATTAATTCTCTATAAATAAATAAGTTCCAATAATAAAAAAATACCAATACATACCTGTCAACAAAGGCTAAGTCGATAGCGCCAGTGACATTCGATGTCGTTAGAATAATAACATTCGGGTTCCTGTTGTAATAAAAAAAATTAAACTTTGACTTTTATTTTGCTAAGCACGAGCTTAAATACCAAAGCTATCACCATCCATTGGCATTCGTATTTCACACTCATACTTATTTAACACAAAAGAGTTTAGTATCCTATTCTGGAATGTTTTATACAACCTTTACTGTTTTCCTCCCCCTCCCCTCCATTTACTACATTCAATACCAACAGGAGTATAAAAAATGCGGGAAAGCTTAATCTTTTCCCCTCGTCCTCGAAGCAAGAACGAGGTTCCATAACAACTAATATAATGGTACATGTGCCGACCTGCGTTGCCTATACAACCCTTTAGAGGCTGGAAAATGACACAGCATTTGTTAAGTGTAATGATAAATTTTCTTTGCTTATCGTGATGTGGTACAACAACTGCTTCAAAATAAACACAAAAATGGGTATCAGCGAAGGCCAACATCCACGTGGTGGCGCCTGGATGCTGATCAGTGAGGTTCTCCTAACGGGTCAGTAAAGAATGGCCGTCACTTCCAAGCTGCTCTTCCTTACCATCGAAGAAATCGATCTCGTCGTTCCTGTGATTTCTAATCTGGTTCGTCGTCGATTTAGAGAAGGCTTTTGGAGGTTGTTCGCCCCGGTGGATAAGTGAAAGCTTATTGTTTCTAGTTTCTTTCCAAACTGATCTGCCTTGGTCGTGGGTTGCTGGTGCTATTCAGTGCCGTGTGAACAGGTGGCACCCAGAAGTAATCCTGGGAAACCTCGTGTGGTAGGATAACAGAAAGACAACAAAAAGAGCAAACGTTGACGCTGCCATGTGCGCCAAATTGAAATAAAAAATATCACCTTTTAATTTGATCTATCTGTGTGAGCAAGGCGTTGACGACACGTATTGAATCAGAGGGTTCCGTTCCTTTCATTGCTGACGCCCTTGCTGCAGTCAAACTTTCGACCTGTCAGTTAAAAAAATTACACATGGTATATCAGACCCTCAAATAGTGAAACTTCCCTACGTAAAGATAATTCATTCCTTTAGCATGTTATTGAATTTGCTTTTGAAATCCATTTCAAGCCAGTCAACTAATTAATCGGAACGGGAAAGTCGTTAAAATAGTTATTTTCATTAATTTGAATCGTAAGGATTAGAAAGATTGTCCAATCAGGATGAGTATTTTTACTTAATTCTTGATACCAACAGTGGTAAAGGTTTTTACAAATATTGTGTAAATTCCTTCAGTAAGGGTCAGCCAAAAAAAAGTGTTTATATTTTTTTGACTCCATCAAAATTTGGTTAAAATTACTAGTTTAAGCAAATTTATGTAGAATAAACAGGTATTGAACATTTCAAAGCTATTTATCTATACGCATGACGGAAAAAGGGTACACAAGCACACATACACATCTTTTCCCCAGAACCCTTAATTAGATTTTACCACTTCACTTTTCGATCCAAAACCACAAACTGCGTGGGTTTATTTGTGTGCGACTTGCAGCATACTTGCTTTTTACCCTTGAAGGGTCAGTATTTTTACCCCAAGAAGTAGTGGCCAAGTGGCACGGAAACCTATCAAGAATTTATCAAATCATTAAATTCATTAAATCCACTTCATACTTTCGTCTGTTTTTATTACATGTAATTAGGTTTCAATGCCCTTCGAGTAACGAGTTCCTTGTTATCAATCATTCTATCCAATGGATTCTGCTGGAATTGGAACATTGAATGACGTGCCTGTTTAGAAAAAAGGGGAATAGTGGTGCTACCACTGGCATATTTCGATCTTTAAATGCTAAGCTGACTAAGGAGTAATTAGTAAAAGTCCTTTGGTACAGCCTATGCGACTGTTGGTTAAATAAATAGATAACTAAATAAGGTCTGAGCATATCACCTTGAAGCACACCTATATTTACGTTTAAGTGTTTTATGTCTTCATCAAGTGATTGTACTACGCTCGATTTTTTAAGTTCTTTTAGTGCAAGGGCAATAGTCTTGAGATTCTGGTCCCCAATTTATCTACAGGTTGCAAGTGGCATTCATTCTACCCTGGTAAGCACACAGTGTGTTTACCCCCCTTCTTTGAGGCCACATACCTGTTATTTTGTTTAAAAAAATTAGTAAGTCGTGTACCATTTCTGCTATGTATATTTACGGATACGCCTGTGCATACTCACGATTTCTTCCAAATGAAGTAATGTATAATTAAATATTTAAGATCCCTACAGGATAGCTTACCACAAAAAAAGCCCCAAACATTTCCTCAAACCCGCACTAATATTAAGAGTAGTAAGATGTATTTACCTCATCAATTAGAATAAAAACAATAGAATCTCTGTCATCCACTAATTCTTGAATTCTCTGAAACATCTTTAAGACTAATTTTCCACTCTGACAAGATAAATGCAATCACAACATCAAGCAAAAAATCAATATGAGACACTTTAAAAAACCCTTTAATGCATCTTAGTTTACGCTGCGAAGCTGAGAATGCCAGAAAGACTTGATACTAAAGTAGGCAAACAAGAGACCTGAAATGATATGGACAATCCAGGAAGTCAGCAAGTTTTGTATTCAACCGTTGGGGTTTTTTTCAGATCTTATGGGTAAACAGCCTGTTTTGACCATCGTAAATGCTTTATGTTACATTCACTTTCAAAGAGCATCCCGATTATTGTTGGTGTGCATAACCGGATGAAATAATTGAATTTTCACACATAGTAATTATTAATTCTGTAACATTTGTAGAAATACGCCTGAGTATAACTGTCACAGTTTTGCCTTAATAAATATGGCAGATAGTACGCAGTAGCATCTCAGTTAAGTTGTGTTTAATTTATTAATTTTGAACGTAAATAAATACTAATCCAGCAATCCATCAATCTCTCTGAATAACTGCCATCGCCAAGGAAGACCCTCTAACAGCTATGACCAATAGGGTATATTGGAAAGATGTGATGAATTCTATCTCGGCTGAGACCGCAAGATGACGATGCTGATGATGGACAGGGCTAACTACTGTTATATTGGATTTTCAAAGTGTTCAACTTGACCGTTTTGTTGGTTAGGTTTTATATCATAGAAAGGCTTGCTCTCTCTCTCCTTCCGTCTATCTACCTACCTATTTATCTCTCTATCTATCTCTCTATCTATTTATATTATATATATATATATATATCCATCTAGACTATTTCTAGATATAAGATTAAAGTTTTCACAACTCGGTATCGACAGGTGTCAAGGAGGGCATTCAGCCAAGAAATTCTCCCAAGTTGAAATTAAAAACTCCGTGCAAAGGCGATCAAATTCAAACTATACTGGGTACATGTATATAAAATCACCAAAGAGAAAGAGACATTGGGTTGTAAAAAGTTCGCAAAAACCACTGTTATCTCTAAAAACCACTGTAAACGAAAAAAACCCCAAAATATTACCTCGGAAAACCATTTTGAAAATAAACTGTGACTGTTAATCTCCAGTAATTGTCCATATCTAAATCTGTAAAACACATTGATGGTAAAATTAAATTAGCTTTTGATCTTGAAATCGAAAATAAAAATAGATTACACTGGGATAAAGCTGCATTCGAGACTGGTCCTCCAGCACTCCATACATACAAAGGGATCCCACAGGCATTGTCCCTTACGACCTTGACCTTGGTATGAAGACTAGGGATGGATACCCATTGAGGCCTTAGAACACCAAAGCCACGATTAGCTTTACATATCTTGGGTGTCGATGGTGATTACGTTTGTTGCTCAGACTCCTTCTTGGAATTGGCCTTCTGCCAGCTGATCATTAAATTAAGAGTACCTACTGTTTACTTCCGGCTCTCGGTCATTGCTTAAACACTCAAGAGTCCGCTTGAGTGGCATCTGATGTTGTCAGCATAATCTAGGTTTTCTAGCAACTACGTTAGTTTGCACTCTATTGTCAGCCTTGTGTTCCCTGTGATCTTACATCTGTGATCTGATAGAAGAGTATGTAGCTTTGGCTGATTACTGTTTCGATCTTGAAGGGTTCTGCGAGTAGCCCTTTCCATAGGAATACACTCAAAGTTCTCAAAAAACAGCTTGATGACGTTGACCGGCTTGTGTGGAATACCGTATGATCGGAGATTAATCCAGTGGGAGTTACAATGATGGCTATTAAAAGCTATTTAAAAGTACAAAAGCACAAATTTTAATAAGATGTTCAATTTATGTGAATACAACCAAGATCAGGTAGAAGGCAAAGGTGTAGTCAATTTAGGATCTACCTTTTAATCGTATCAATATTCACCTAAATACCATAAAAGTAAAAATTTTATGAAAACTAACGGGATGGAGAAGAAATTCATTATTAAAGGTGAAGTGATGCTAAGAAAAGAGCTGCTTTTACGCAACTAATTAGCTATGCAACTACCAAAGCTTAGGCGTTTTAACTCTAGCTAAAATCCACAACCTTAAAACATAGTACTACAGCAATCTATTACACTGGTCTGCGACACTTTAAAGGACAAGGGTGTGATAGCTGATTCTAGGGCAGTTTGCTAAGCTCTCAATGTTTAAAATTTCTTCCGGAGTTCGTAGACTTCCTTCTAATATTCTGCACTCCGACTGCTTCCAAGAAAGGTTGAAATTACTGACTTAAAAGACAGTCAAGCAAACAGCTCAGCTGCACTCAGCGCATCATCGAACACTGAGTCCTTCATGAGTTTCCGTATCTGAGACCCATAAAAATGCCAATCTTAAGCTTTTCAAAACTTGTGCTGAAGGAAAGTAAACCCTCTGCCTTCCCTGTACATTGCCTTTACAAAGCTTTTCATAAGTCCCAGTTTGATATGTAAGGGTGGAAGTAATATCTTGTTTGGTTCAATAAGTGGGAGAGACTGAGCATGGTGCAAACCAGATTCCAATCCTCGTCTTGGCAGCCATTCTTGACCCTCGAATTCTTGTCTGATATAATATTGATCATCAGCTCGACTGTCCCACAGACACCGAAAACATGGATACTTTGTGAACCCACCTTGTACTCCTAAAACCAATCCAACAACCTTAAGATCTTCACAGATCAACCAAGCATGGTCAGGGTCGCTTAGATCAGACAGCAATTGATCCATGTTGTGGCTTTCTTTCATTTGCACAGAATGATCAACTGGAATCGAAGAGTATTAATTTCCGTTGTGAAGGGAAAATGTCTTGAGATTTCTGCTGCTCGATGAGTCGATTAAAAGCCTCCATTCCGTAGCAACATAGTTCATCCCCGTTGATTTCGTCAAGTCCGCAATGTTGTTGCAGTAAACCAATGATTAATCTCTCTGGGTTATGAAAAACTGACTAAAATCTCTTTCACGTTCTCGATACCAGTAGAATGTTGTTCCATGTGCCAGCAAATTCTTCTCACTAAGATGAGAACCTTGAAGCTGTGCCGATTTCTTTGAGAGGTTTGGGTCTCCTTTCAGCTCATTGAGATCTCATTGTGTTAGAGGCATTGTACGGTCATTCTCTTCTGGCATGTATTCTACACCCTTTGTTCTGTCATATGTGTTAGCATTTTCCGATTCAGAGCTAGATTCCATTACAACATCTGGCTCGGGAACAGGTAGGTCTGGACCACGAGGGACTGGTTTTATAGCAGACGGAACATCAGGATACTGAAAATAATGCTTGTTCTTGCGATTGATTCCTTGAAGATTAGTCATGCAAAAATAAGTCTGTCACATGATCTTTACCCTCTCTTTCTACACCATAGGAACAGCAAATGGCATACTTTCCCTTTTGTTATTTCTCCAATCACGCAAGTTTCGCAGCTAACATGGGGTGCAAATGGCTTGTCCTGGTCTCCAAGCTTAAACTACAAAGTAAGCATGATATCCCTTCTTCAGAAAATCATTTATTTTTGCAAGACGACATATTTAACAGAGCCTGTCAGGATGATTGGTACATTTGCGATCCATTCTCTCTTGATCTAAAATACTAAATAGAAACACCACATCTCTTCCTTGTGGCTTCAAGTCACATTGACTGGAGTTCAGCTCTGCTAAGCAATAAATGACCATCCAAATGCAAACAGAAAAAGTTTCACTTACAGTTTCCTAAAGTTAAAGACCGATTCAGTTTCGGTTTCAGATTGAGGCTGCTTCAGTTCCGTTTTCTTTATAAAAACAAAGACTGGGCCGGCTACGGCCCTATTTTTCTTGAACTGAGTACTAGTCAAGAGTCAAAATATACACTAATCATATCTCAAAAACTTGATCTGCCAAAGAAAATGGATAGCATGTTTGGATTCAGCGCACCAAAAATACACAAATCAGTTGAAAAACCTTCGACCTTTAAAAAAAGTTTTTAAACACAGGCCAGTGTTATAGTTGCGTATTGGCATTGTCTAGCAAAAAAACTCTAAAAGTAATCCTATCAAATACTAATGCTGTCATACGCCTAACATTATCCAAACAATATATATATATACAAGCATTGGACATAAATACAAGATCAAAAGCCTCAGTGATACATATATCGGACGACCAAGACTGTTTCGTTTGATTTTTTTTTGACGCGCGGAAAATCGCGCTCCTCGTACAAGGTCCCGCGTGACTTCCTAAAGCACCCTAACTCTGATACGAAGAAAAAGTAAGCATATTATAAATAATTATTGTAAAACAAAAATGACAGGACGTCTATAAATGTACAAAGATAAACCAACAATTAAGGATTAAGGCTGTGTTGACTCTGGAGTTTTTAATCTATTATTAATATTAATGAGTGTTAAGACAAAATGTCCAAATCACTTTCTTCTTTTATTTCTTCTTTGAATTTACTTATTATAAGTTATTATAATTATAAGTGAATTCAAAGGCTGCTGGTAAAATGGTTGGATCTTTCTACCGCTCCAGAAAGTATATGACGCCTGATTCAATCCTCTACCTGTACACAAGTCAGATACGCCCTAAGATGCAGTACACATCTGGGGAGGTGCTGCCCAGAGCACTCTTTCTTTCCTTGACAGAGTTCAAAATTTACTTCGCAATCTTGTAAGAGATGATCTGTTCAGTTCTCTACAGCCCCTTTCTCACAGAAGAGACGTTGCTAGTCTTTCTCTACTCTATCGGTATTTCCATGGTAAGTGCTCGACTGAGCTTCAATCCCTAGTTCCTCCTCGTAAAACATTTACAGCAAGAACGCGTCTTACTACCACTACTGCAAAGAATTTTCCTTCTTCCTCCATGTGCCTAACACCAAACGGAATATCCATGAAAAGAGTTTTTTTCCAAGAACCTCCAATTTGTGGAACACTTTGCCACAAGGTCGCTTCCCGAAGGGCTACAACATGGACATCTTTAAATCAAATGTCAATAAACACGTCCAAATCTTCATTATGTTATCAAATTTTATTCATTCATTTATATCTTTCGTCCCTTTCACAATTTTTATCATCATCCCCCTGTCAATCTATCCATCTCATTAACCCTCATCTTCGAGTGGCTTTTAGCCTTGATGTGTGGTGACTCACTAGTACATAAAAAATAAAATTATGCACTGGAGCAAGTATACAGAGATAGAACACCTACCTCTCAGATAACCTTATCGTTAATTTTTGTGCTAATGCCTTACAGAGTGAAGTCTTCCCAGTGCCGGGTGGCCCTACAATAGAAAGATTCCAGATATCAACAGTTCTTCAAACCGTTCAAGTATAAAGAAAATAAGTTATATAGCAAAAAACCCCTTGCGTTTTAGACCAGGGCGATGGGAATTTAACTAATTTAAGTGTGTGTGTGTGTGTGTGTGGCACAGTGTATTGAGAATATTCCTGCCCATGTAAAAAGGATAAAGATTTCTGCGATCCCTATCCTAGTTCTAATAGCTGTAGAGACTTTGAAATGACCTTCACAGCACAAACAAATACATACACACATACACATATTATATATATACATAAATTATAATATATCATTATTATATATTATATATAATCACAATTTTATTTCTCTTCTTTGTCAGTCTTCTTGCCATACATATTTTTTCATAATAATCAATCTTACTTTCTTTTGTCATTTATCTGCAAATGTGTGTGTGTGTGTGTTAATCGTTGTATTGTCTTTCGCGTTGTCCTGCTGCTTGTTCATGTATGTGTCGTTTCTTCATCGTCATTAATTTAGCCAATACCACCTTTGGCTCTGAGTGTTACACTCCAATAATATATATATATATATATATGGACACATGAAACAATCAGATTATTACTGATAATCAAATTGTAATTTTAAAGGTAAACGAGAATCAGAAAGTAATGATTTCGGACACCCCTCGTAAAACAGTCTCAGTCCCACGGATATCTGAATCATTACCCATACCGACATATGAGGGCAACACAGCAAATTTTATAAGTACACGCCATATTTCAAGATGTTGTGGAAAGTAATGCGCAGTGTCCATAAACTACAGGAAGCACCACAGAAATCAGGTGACATTATTCTACCATTCTTTAGGAAGACTGGTAATACACCACGCTGAAATCATTTGGATCCATTTTAGATCTAGAAACAGTCTTCTTGTTGTTGTTGTTATTTTATCCAATGCCAGAAAGCGTTGGTGAAACATTAATAAATTCTGAAACCTAGAGCTCTCGATCAGCCATTGCAGTTATAAGTTCAGATCCTGTCAAACTGGTTTCCTCTTTGATGATTGACTTCAGTGTGGCATAAGGCCGGGCAACTCTTCTTTTTGCATCTGGAGACCAAAGTAGAAATTTATCTGCTGGTTCATCATGGCGGCTAACATGCCCTGCAAGTGAAAGTCGTCTCCGTCTCACAATCTCTGATACACGAGGTAAGGAACCAAACAACACGTTGTTTGTGATCTAGAAGTAATTTGCTCATAATACAAAGTTAAGAACTCACCGTGAAGTAAAATGACGCGATTCCAAGAGATTATGTTTGAGTCTATATTTCTGAAACAAAGAAAATGTAGTTATCTATTAGTTACAGTATTATCTAGCAAAAAAAGTAGGAAAGGCAAGTTCACATAAAAGGCAATTAAAATAATCTTTAATACAGTAAACATTGGCGTCATATTCTATGACAGAGTAGCAGATTGGCTTTCAGTGACCTCAACTATCATACAAAAATGTTAAACTTTCATCTGTTGAATTGTGAAAAGTTATATCAGGAAATTTATCAAGGTGAAACGACTGTACAACTTTCTTGAGCAACATATGATAGTGAAGCTTGTCTCACTTATGTTCACTACACTCCGNAGTCCCACGGATATCTGAATCATTACCCATACCGACATATGAGGGCAACACAGAAAATTTTATAAGTACACGCCATATTTCAAGATGTTGTGGAAAGTAATGCGCAGTGTCCATAAACTACAGGAAGCACTACAGAAATCAGGTGACATTATTCTACCATTCTTTAGGAAGACTGGTAATACACCACGCTGAAATCATTTGGATCCATTTTAGATCTAGAAACAGTCTTCTTGTTGTTGTTGTTATTTTATCCAATGCCAGAAAGCGTTGGTGAAACATTAATAAATTCTGAAACCTAGAGCTCTCGATCAGCCATTGCAGTTATCAGTTCAGATCCTGTCAAACTGGTTTCCTCTTTGATGATTGACTTCAGTGTGGCATAAGGCCGGGCAACTCTTCTTTTTGCATCTGGAGACCAAAGTAGAAATTTATCTGCTGGTTCATCATGGCGGCTAACATGCCCTGCAAGTGAAAGTCGTCTCCGTCTCACAATCTCTGATACACGAGGTAAGGAACCAAACAACACGTTGTTTGTGATCTAGAAGTAATTTGCTCATAATACAAAGTTAAGAACTCACCGTGAAGTAAAATGACGCGATTCCAAGAGATTATGTTTGAGTCTATATTTCTGAAACAAAGAAAATGTAGTTATCTATTAGTTACAGTATTATCTAGCAAAAAAAGTAGGAAAGGCAAGTTCACATAAAAGGCAATTAAAATAATCTTTAATACAGTAAACATTGGCGTCATATTCTATGACAGAGTAGCAGATTGGCTTTCAGTGACCTCAACTATCATACAAAAATGTTAAACTATCATACAAAAATGTTAAACTTTCATCTGTTGAATTGTGAAAAGTTATATCAGGAAATTTATCAAGGTGAAACGACTGTACAACTTTCTTGAGCAACATATGATAGTGAAGCTTGTCTCACTTATGTTCACTACACTCCGTCTTGAAGACCTACAGTTGGAAAAAGGAAACGAGGTAGCCCTATAAGAACATGGTAAGCCACATTCCAGGATGACTTGAAAGCCCGAGGCCCTAAATGCATAAGCCCTGGCTGATAATCGGGTTTGCTGACGCCGTATTGCTGCCAGATGTCCTGCAAGGACCGGAAGACGTAAGGTCAAAGGTATCTCACTGTGATGATGCTCGTTTTTTAACTCTCTGTTGGGAAAGATGGCCGAGAGCAGGATTCATAATAGGGGTATTTTACTTGTAGGTATTCTGCTATCAAAACCAGAACTGTCGTAAGAAAAAAGTTGAAATATGGTGCAAAATCTATTACAATCAACCATGCATAAGTTCAGAAATCTAGGTTTTGTGCAAAATAAGAACTCCCTGGTAGATATGAGGGTTTTCTGAAGGTACTCAGTACCATCACTTCTGCATCAGACTATTGAGTAGCCTCCCATTACCTGCAATTATTTCCTTAAGCAGGTGATAGGTAAAGACACCACTTAATTTATCACTCAACTCCTTATCAACTAAGCAATTCGTGCATCATTTACCTAACTCCAATTATCCTTTCATGAGTCCACAATGCCAAGTTAAAGGGCAATGTGAAACTCGATATACATAGAGATTAAAACGATTAAAATTAACCCAAACGAGAAAATAATATGTACAAACCTATCCGAAAATAACAATGTTGTGTATGCATAGTTCAAAAGCTGCGGAGAAAAGAAAAGTCCATATAGGTTGGCAACAAAAAACCTATAACACATAAATAATAATATTTTACTCTTGCTTTATCTTGAACAAGAAATCGCAGAACTTCGGATGCTCCGGTGGTCACTCAGGGTTACGCGGCTAGACAGGATTCGGAATGAATATAAAAGAGGTACGGCTCATCTTAGGTGATTGAGAGACAAGCAAAGAGAAGCAAGGTTCGGGTGGTTTGGTCATGTGACTAGGAGAGAGGAGGGATATGTTGGTAGGAGAATGTTGGACATGCATGTGCCAGGAAGAAGAAAGCGAGGAAGACCAAAGAGGACATACATGGATGTGATGGTAGAGGGCATAAGAGCAGGAGGAGTACAGAGGGAGTACGAAGTAGACTGTGGAAAATGGAGGAGACTGATCGACTGTAAAACTTAAAACTTAGTTTATAACTGTCAGTTTCATGCTTTCACAATCGTCAGCTGAACAAAATGAACATATTTCGAGATCCTTAATTACTCTAACAAAGAGGAACTGTTGAACAAGCGTAATGAACTCATTGCAAAATGTAGACACTTGAATAAATTCCTTTTAGCTCATTACAAATCAAAGGACTAGTTGTGGTAAAGCAATTAAATTTTTTTGATTACTGCATGTTCAATTATACCAATTATGTCAATCCCATGAGGTTAATTTGATATCTTTTGTAATTGGTTCCAGTTATAAATAGATACGCTAGAGAACTTTTTCTGCAAACAAAGGCTGCACTTTTTTCTTTAGTTAAAATAGGGTTGCGGGGTGAGTTATTACCGACCATTTCAGGGTGGGGCTGATGTTCTTTTCTTTCAGGTCCCACATGTACGATGAAAGGGTTGTGCTGTTTCTGTACTTTTTATTTCTGAGCGATTGCTTATGTCCGTTATAATTTTGTCTTGAAATCTTTTTCGGTCAACCCAATATAGACATTTTTCTGGATTTCCGGCGCAGTAACTTCACATTTATATTTGACTGACTTTACTTACTTACTTACTTATCTCACTCTTCTGGCTACAGTACATATGCCTGCATTCAACTTTCCTGGCTTGTTGCTGCGCACTGAATATGGGTTTTTCACCCATCTATCACTAGATGGTATGTAACCACTTACTTACTTACATACTAATGTCGACGGTTTAAGATCAATGTTGAAGATGTGAACCTTTTTCGGTCAACCCAATATAGACATTTTTCTGGATTTCCGGCGCAGTAACTTCACATTTATATTTGACTGACTTTACTTACTTACTTACTTACTTACTTACTAACTTATCTCACTCTTCTGGCTACAGTACATGTGCCTGCATTCAACTTTCCTGGATTGTTGTTGCGCACTGAATGTGGGTTTTTCACCCTTCTATCACTAAATGGTGTGTAACCACTTACTTACTTACATACTAATGTCGACGGTGTAAGATCAATGTTGAAGATGTGAACCACATCAACTGGTCTTTTCCTGCAATATCTCCACACTTTCATTTACCGCTCCAACTTGTTGTGGCACCCAATTAGCTACTGAAGGCTATTATTAAAAACTACCCAAATCGCAAACAGAATAACAAGAATAACGCAGAAAACGTTTTAAAAATTGACGAGAGAGCGTACTAATGGAACCTTTTCATTAAAACAACAACGAAAGTTTCAAACAACAAACCGAGCATCTTCATAAGGAACAAAGACCAGAAACTTTAAACTTTAAACTCAGTCATCAAGATTATACACAAAATATCTCCCACTCCAAATGAATTGTTTTTAAGGTCTCGTCCATTGTGAAGATGCTAGAAAGATTACAACTGTTTCAGAGCTCAATCTGCTTTCTAAACAATTAAATCTGTATATCTTTTTTATGCTTGCAATTGTTTATATTTAACGGTGGCTAATGTGAGCTCTCATTCCTTTCAAAATACTTAATAAACAATGTCCTACCCTGATAAGATGCACGGTTTACCTCTAAGTGAGGTTTGTCTGGATGTGGTTCTCAGTACTCAGTCAGTGCACACTACAATACTAGTGCAATACATTAAGGGCTATTTGCCTTTGGTATAAAAACAAAACAGTGATGGGAACGGTTGACAAATACAAATACAAAATATGTTGACAACTGGCGGCAAGTCNTGGGTTTTTCACCCATCTATCACTAGATGGTATGTAACCACTTACTTACTTACATACTAATGTCGACGGTTTAAGATCAATGTTGAAGATGTGAACCTTTTTCGGTCAACCCAATATAGACATTTTTCTGGATTTCCGGCGCACTAACTTCACATTTATATTTGACTGACTTTACTTACTTACTTATTTACTTACTTATCTCACTCTTCTGGCTACAGTACATGTGCCTGCATTCAACTTTCCTGGATTGTTGTTGCGCACTGAATGTGGGTTTTTCACCCTTCAATCACTATATGGTGTGTAACCACTTACTTACTTACATACTAATGTCGACGGTGTAAGATCAATGTTGAAGATGTGAACCACATCAACTGGTCTTTTCCTGCAATATCTCCACACTTTTATTTACCGCTCCAACTTGTTGTGGCACCCAATTAGCTACTGAAGGCTATTATTAAAAACTACCCAAATCGCAAACAGAATAACAAGAATAACGCAGAAAACGTTTTAAAAATTGACGAGAGAGCGTACTAATGGAAGCTTTTCATTAAAACAACAACGAAAGTTTCAAACAACAAACCGAGCATCTTCATAAGGAACAAAGACCAGAAACTTTAAACTTTAAACTCAGTCATCAAGATTACACACAAAATATCTCCCACTCCAAATGAATTGTTTTTAAGGTCTCGTCCATTGTGAAGATGCTAGAAAGATTACAACTGTTTCAGAGCTCAATCTGCTTTCTAAACAGTTAAATCTGTATATCTTTTTTATGCTTGCAATTGTTTATATTTAACGGTGGCTAATGTGAGCTCTCATTCCTTTCAAAATACTTAATAAACAATGTCCTACCCTGATAAGATGCACGGTTTACCTCTAAGTGAGGTTTGTCTGGGTGTGGTTCTCAGTACTCAGTCAGTGCACACTACAATACTAGTGCAATACATTAAGGGCTATTTGCCTTTGGTATAAAAACAAAACAGTGATGGGAACGGTTGACAAATACAAATACAAAATATGTTGACAACTGGCGGCAAGTCTCTTCTTTATGTATTATTTTACTAGAATATAACATATAAGTAAAAATTGCTACTTGATAGAGTTAAGTCAAGGCCAATGGAGGGCAATGACAAGAGTATATGTAACCTAAAGAAAGCTGACCAAATGGAAACTCAACCAAGATACTCAAAAGGTAAATAAGGTTCTTAAGTAAACAAAAACAAACAACATCACATACACAAACAATTTGAGCAAAGCAGCAAGTATCTTTGTTGCAGAAATTATGGGTATGAATGTTTGAATAAAGCTGAAAAAGCTGATTGAGAAGATGAGAAAAAGGATCCTTGCTGGAAAAGGAGAATACAGGAGAGTACAAAAACACTTTTCCTGTACAAGATCGAAAAGGTCATTCCTGTACAAGATCGAAAAGGTCATTTCTGTACAAGATCGAAAAGGTCATTTCTGTACAAGATCGAAAAGGTCATTTCTGTACAAGATCGAAAAGGTCATTTCTGTACAAGATCGAAAAGGTCATTTCTGTACAAGATCGAAAAGGTCATTTCTGTGCAAGATTGAAAAGGTCATTTCTGTACAAGAATAAAAAGGTCATTTCTATGTAAAATCGAAAAGATAACGGAAAGCTTAGAAATCGCCAGAAATATGGCGAGGATAGCAAGATATTATTTCAAAATGTTACAAGTTTATTGACATCACCTTTAGTGTTGACAAGCGATGCTGTTACGTGAAGAGGTTAAGTCAACTACTACTTTTGTAACTATGCATAAAATCTGAGAAATTTCTTTACATGACAGAAAAAACCCATCGCGTTTCTGTGAAGAAATAGGCCGCATGTTTTAAAACGAATTGCAAAAATTCAAAAGCTTTTATCAACCCGTTTGTAAAGGGTCTATTTTAATAAAATTGATTCTTCATTATCTTTCAGTTTTCAAAGTCTTCATCGTTTATTTAAGTGTATTTTGGACACCAAGCAAGCTTTCGTTTTCAGAATGAAATCTTAAAATACAATTCTAAAGCCACCGGCTAGGGGAGGTTTACCATAGGACTTGTAAAACACTGCCGCTTTTAAGCCTTTTTTTCTCAGTAAGTCAATTTTTCCGAATTTTAAAACTTTAAATCGGAGTAGTTACTTACAATGCTTGCTGGCGCTGTTTTTGACCAAATAGGCCAATTTTGACCAAATAGGTCAATTTTGGTCAAATAGGTCAATTTTGGCCAAATAGGTCAATTTTGGCCAAAGAGGTCAAGGAAGAAAGAGTCATTTTCTGTACCTACGTCATAAACTATGGAAAAATAGATATTTTGTCGTGCTGTTGCGGGGTGAGAAGTCATGACTAGATATCGTATGTATCCGGTTAAATAACCCCCATACTGTGTTGATTTAACCTAACCTAAGTTAAATATATTTTCACCGTTTCCCTTTTTCCCCACTCTTGGAATCATTGTTTCGAATTATTTTGCTCGATTTTTAACCTCAAAAAATATGTAAACCATAATTCAATTTTTTAAACTTTTGTTTCATCAATTGGTAAAAACCTTTACCCCTCCAGATAAAATGCTGAAAAATTTTCAATTTGTCTGAAATTGTTGTTTCGTATTCTGTGTTGGTAATGCAGACGTCCTACAACTGAACTGGCAATGAAAAGGATCTTCAGTATTGGGGCTAAGGAATACAAACAGACACCAACGATTGGTCTTCTTGCATGACCCTAGTTCTCTTACTTGAATGCAGCAACTAACACCTGGGGTTAATACGGATTAAAAATCTAAGTCATGACCATTACTAAACACCTAACTTTTCTGACGTGTATGGTTACCATGGAAATTCTTTGTGCAAGACACCAAGTATTGGTGTCATGCAGATTAACATTGTTGACATAGCTAGTGTCCCATTAATTGTGTAATCACAAATTTCTAAGAGTTATTGGTCACTCAAGAGTGCTTACTTAATGTCTTTTAGTTTGAAATGATGATGTAATGGACAAATTTACCTTGTAAAAATTATGTATATACGAGAGTGATTTATTTGTATTCACAAGAAGAAAGACAGACGCACCTCGCTTTTAGGTGTGGAGTGTAACCATCACCTCTTTACTGTTGGATTGCTGTTATATCGCTACGCACCCTGTATTGCGGATACTATATTTTCCTCAAAGAATCCAGATAAAAAAGGTTTCATAACTTTATAAACTTATAGACTTATTTACAGCAACATACCAATTCTTTAACATTTGAATCGAATATTAGGCTATCCCAGGTGCCATGGAAGTCAGCTGAAAAAGAAAAGTAAAACATCAAATACGGTAATGAATAGCAAAGGCATTTTAAGTTTCAGGAATAAAGAGAAGAAGCAAATGGACGTAAGAAAGACAAGTCAATATTCAGAGAATCAAACATTAAATTCATCAATAGGGAAAAATTCTAAATAGATAATCTTTGTGGTAAATTATATTATTGTTGAGCTGGAATGGATACTAAAATTGGCAACCAATGGACAAGGCTAAAAGAAAAACTCTTTCAAATAACATTCTCAAATGTGTTGAAGATTACAAGTATTAAGGATCACACATTATAAACTCTGAAAAAGATTTTAATACCAGGAAGGGCATGGCAGAGACTGCATGTAACAAAATGGATAAGATCTAGAAATCCCAGCTCAACCGTAAGGTTAAAATCAGAATTTTTCGGATAATAATCGAACCCATTTTACTCTACGGATCTGAAACATGGACTCATTCCGCTAAACAACTCCGCCGCCTAGATGGATGCTAAACCCATCTCCTCAGAAGAGTATTAAATATTTCATGGAAAAAACATCCAACTCTTGAAATGATATATGGTGATCTACCTAGGATATCAACCTTTGTCCAAAGAAGACGCATCAAGTTTGCTGGACACTGTGCACATGCCTAAAAAAAACTCGTGTCCTTGTTTCTCTTGTGGAGGCACCCATCACTCAAGTGGTCTCGGAAGCTCACCTTTCCAGACATCATAGGCAGAGCCACTGCCATCGCCAGGGAAGACCCTCTGACAGCTATGACCAATAGGGTATATTGGAAAGGTGTAGTAAATTCTATCTCGGCTAAGGCCGCAAGATGATGATGATGACGATGAACAGGGCTAACTACTGTTATATTGGATTTGCAATGTGTTTTATTCAACTTGACCGTTTTGTTGGTTAGGTTTTATATCATAGAAAGGCTTGCTCTCGTTCTCTCGTTCTCTCTCTCTCTCTCTCTCTCTCTCTCTCTCTCTCTCTCTCTCTCTCTCTCTCTCTCTCTCTCTCTCTCTCTCTCTCTCCGAGTCTACGAAGTACAGGGTTGGNNTTTCTCTCGCTCTCTCTCTCTCTCTCTCTCTCTCTCTCTCTCTCTCTCTCTCTCTCTCTCTCTCTCTCTCTCTCTCTCTCTCTCTCTCTCTCTCTCTCTCTCTCTCTTGTATATCCACTGGGGATCATTGCCCCAGCATTGCAACAGCTCTATCAGTGATCAGACGGAAACCCGCAGGCTCTACTGGTGGCAGGAGTGGCAATCGTTTAACTGTGTGGCCTGCCGTGTGTTCCTGGCCATGTTCATATAGTGGGCTCTCTGTTGTACCAATCTTATGACACCATTTTTGGAACCTTCCATCACCTAATCCTAATCTTTTTAGCTATACCCAGAGTACGTGGGGTAGGTCAGAACCCATGGGATAAGCTGCTGACACTATGGAAAAATCCTTCAGTCTTGAGGTAGATGACTGCAATTGACTAAACTGGGTCAAGTGAAGCCACAAATTGGCACTACATGGAAAGGCTTTCGTAAAAGACAAGGGACCCCACGATAAAGTATCTAAAGTAAGGCAACCTAAAATAAGTAGTTTTTTAACAATCGCAATGTTGAATGAACAAACTGTGTACACCTTTTTTTAAAACAAGGAAGGAGTCTGTCCCTTCTGTGTTCATGTTCCAAATCCTGATACAAATTAGTTTCGCTGCTCTCTTCTTTGTCAAACTGTTGCATTTCATTACATATCATCTCATCAGTGATGCGAGATGTGATTGAGTAATTGTAGGATATTTATTCAAATGGTCTTGAAGTAAATGTATAAGTCGAAAGACTGGAGTAAATATTTTTTTAAAGTGCAATATCAGACAACATTCGTCCTCGAATATTAATTTTACGTTGCGATCCTTATTTTTGTAAATTTTATAATCTTTCAGGAAATGCTATTATTAATGGTTGTATGTAAACCATAACCTATGAATAAAAACGCAGATTATATTTAACAAGATATGTCCATGAAAATAAGTATAACATCTTTTAAACCTGAACAAACGTTTGAGGTGGTCAATCAACAGAATTTTTACATTGCTCTAATGAAGTGCTTTACAAAGGAAACCATTAACTCAAGATTTCAAAATGCAGTTGGTTATGGCCTGGAAGCAGCTCAGAAGATGGCAAGAGGCTGGCAAGGGATGGGGATCACTGGAAGTAAGACTGATCTGGTAATTTGTCTTCCCAATGGGTTTTCATGAGAAATGTATAAAAAATTAAAATTTCTGGTCCTATAGAAGGCTTGCAATTATTTTCTCAATGACAAGTGTACAAATCAATGGATCGTGGAAAAGACTACTAGTTTCATCATTTCACACTCAAAAAAACTATGACCATAAAAAAAAAGTCTAGCTGCTTGCACAATTCATCCGAAAAACAAAAAGTTTGGAGAAGGCTGTCACTTGATCAATTAAGTAAAAGTCATACAAATGATGCAGGTAATTACTATTATGATATCAGAGATGGGCCTGGGTCTAGCATATTTGCAGTGGGCTATTTTAAAAACAAAACAAGTGTATAAAGTTGTACTCTGTGGTGGTAAAAGACTAAACAAGGAAAAATAGACAAAGGCACTGTACAAATACACTTCAATGGAAAAAATGGTACATAACAACAAAACAAATTGAAATACTTGCACAAAACAGTATTTTGTAAACCAATGCTTTTCAAAATACTGTTTTTAGAGTTCAAACTCAAAATTAAAGGATATCAAAGTCAAAGCTTTTGAACTTATAGCAAGGTTTAAAATGAGAAAATAAGTAATGGAAAAAATTCTGCAAATTAATACCTGCAGGAAGTATCCAGTGATTAGCTGCAGGCATGTTTTCTTCGCTTTCCATATCCTCTATAGCAGGGCCTTCCTCATTTAGTTGGAAAACATGGTAATCAACTTTTTCGTTTTCAAAGTCCACCTTCTGGGTGTCACAGGGAGAAAAGTTGAAATACAAGACTATCTAAGGTGTGTCAAGTGAAATATTAACCTTATTTCTATAGCACTGCATGTAATAATTGTAAGGAAAACTTAGCAGAATCAGTCAATCAAGTGATCATCCATTTAACATTTGATGTGTGTGTGACTCCAAAGCCATTGTCAGGCAAAAGCTCTCATTTAGATTCTTTTGCATTTCTATCTTCTATTAACTTCATTTCCTGATGTTAAATTCAATAGTACAGCCACAGAATACAACAAAGAAAAAAAAATCACATGTAATCATTATTGGAAGTTGTTTTTTGCTGAGTTTTCTTTTTCTTTGTGTGTGTGTGTGTGTGTGTGTGTGTGTGTGNAATATTAACCTTATTTCTATAGCACTGCATGTAATAATTGTAAGGAAAACTTAGCAGAATCAGTCAATCAAGTGATCATCCATTTAACATTTGATGTGTGTGTGACTCCAAAGCCATTGTCAGGCAAAAGCTCTCATTTAGATTCTTTTGCATTTCTATCTTCTATTAACTTCATTTCCTGATGTTAAATTCAATAGTACAGCCACAGAATACAACAAAGAAAAAAAAATCACATGTAATCATTATTGGAAGTTGTTTTTTGCTGAGTTTTCTTTTTCTTTGTGTGTGTGTGTGTGTGTGTGTGTGTGTGTGTGTGTGTGTTCAAATCAGAAGATAATTGATAGTGAATAACAAATACTGTCAACAGCTTTAGATATATCTATACACAATTATGTGTGAAATCTTAAGGTATGACATTTTCTCTTTTTCCTCTCTTCCTAACCTAGTGGCATTTTCAGTGTTGAATGACTAGTACCAGTAAAACCTTAGAACAGTGTAGCAAATATATTTTCAAAATAGCCCAATCTTGCAATTTAAGCAAGTCTTCCAGGTCCCCTACCCCTCTCCAGTAACAAAATTCTCCCTGATTTTGTCCAAACATTTACACATTGCAACAAGTCAAAAACATGTTCATATCACACCTCAATTTTGATACAAACACTAAAGAGCACAAATTCTTTTCCAACTATGCCAATTTCTGTTAAAAATCATTGTCAACTTAGATAATATTTAGAGTTTTGTTTAATTCTCCCATTTATTTCAAGCTCTATGGAGTGAGAAGGAATTTGACACTAGTTTCCAGGTTACTGTGGTGAAGCTCAGTTTTCAGTCAATATTAGTGATAACCCAGAGCCACCAGAAAAGAAACCCACAATATGCACATGACTGTCTTCATGGCTTTAAACCTAAGAATGAGCAACTTGAATGGTGAAAATATCACTTTTCGACCATTTGGTGCACGCAGGATTTATTTTTACAAATACTTTGCAGTGGTTAACCTGTTAGTACAAACAATAATTATCTCATTTCAACAAATTTAAGTCTCTCAGATGACTTGACAAAACAATGTGAACTAAAGCTTTATGTCTCAAAAATGGTAACATACTCCAATCCCTTATCAGATTGCCATCACCCTCTCATGCAATTTACCTACAATTCCCAAAGGCATTTGCTCCTTAGATGATGCAGTGATTCCAGGATGGACCAATTATTTCCACCTCTGGAGACAGAAACAGCTATTTGAAAGTCTACTGACCAGAAACTGTGAAAAAACTTATATTTGCTTGTACAAAACTAAAGGTTAACTGGGTAAGGCAGAAATCATTATCAAACTAAAAACCATCTGAGGAGGTTGAATCTTTTTATCAATTGTGTATTCAAAATCCAATTACATTTGTACTGATATGTATATATAACTTATCTCACAAAGTGACAAGTGGAAAATGTATTCAACATATTAGTAAAAATTTAAGCTGTTGCAATGGTAGATATCAGAGTCAAGTCCAATATTAAGAATCTGCTGCCTTTGTTAGGGTAATAAATGTAGTGTTTTAATATAGATATATATATATATATATATATATATATAAATATGTTATTATGCATGTGGGAGTTTAGGACATACATACATTAAATTGGCAACGAGGATAAGATTACCTACGTTTATGATAATAGTTATGGCTTTTGGACTGGCAATTCCTACTTTTGACGAGGGTGCAGAGGTCGAATCATACCTTAAGAGGCTCGATTGTTACTTTGCTATAGCCACAACTGCAGAGGAAAGTAAAGTACCTATTTTGTTAATGGGATTGAGTTCAGCACAGTATCAAACACTTAAGGATCTTGTATTGCCTGCAGTACCACGAACTGTGGCATATGATGTATTGACAGAGTGTTTAGTACATCATTATGGCAAAGCTAGAAACCAGAGATTAGAATGTACACAATTTCGCACTTTAAAAAGACATGACGGTGAGCCAATTGCTGATTTTCAAGTGCGTATTAGAACAGCTGCAAGATATTGTAATTTTAGTGACTGGTTAGAGGACAATTTATTGGAGCAATTTATATCAGGTATTAATCACCTGGCATTGACCAGGAAATTAGTAGAGAGTGACAATATTGCAACTTTGGCTGGTGCTAAGCAAATTGCTGGCACCCTCCAATTACTCGATGGAGCAACTAGTGCCACATCTAATGGGCCACCAACAGGTTTTGTTGCTAGAGTGGGGCAGTTGAAGAGAAAGTCAGCTCATTCTACTACGAAACAGTTATACGATTCAAGTGGAGTCATTTGTTTTCATTGTTGCAAGGTTGGACATAAAGCTAAAGAGGTAAGTAAGATACTGCTTATAGTCCAGAGGAGTTTTGAGTTAGATGTTCAAGGTTCTTATATGGTTTGTTCAAGTCCTAGTGGTAAGGTTGTCAGATGTCACGTATCTGTTGCTAAGAAGCTGGATTCTTGTAGTTCTCAGGTTGAATGCACTGAAAGTTTGTGTAGTACTAACCATGCTAACCCTGGTGTCCGAGTTAGTAAAAGGGAACATAAATTACCGTCAAAATTTGAAGATTTTGAAATGTATTAAATAATAGTTTGTTCTTTTGTAAATTAGGCAATCATTATACTAGTCTTGGAGGGATGTAGTGTTTTAAGATATATATATGTTATAACACATGTGTGAGTTTAGGACCACACTGTTGAATAAAGATTGAAGTCTTTGAAATTCTATGTGATGTTCTTTCAATTTGAATCTGTAGTAATCTGTTGTTATAGTGCTTCAGTGACAACATACATACATTAAAATAAACTTATCACAACTTGCAAATCACATGCTTACCACAATAGATTTATCAAGGAAAAAAATGAGTGGATGAATTATTAAAATTCATTTAGATATTTTTAAAGTTTTGAAATAACACCAGAAAACAGCAGAAATACAATTATTAGCAATCTTGCAATTAAGCTCCACCTGAGAATAGAGGTTACTATGTGCAGAAGTAAATTTAAAATGCCTTTCCTTTTGCCTATCATCATTAATCATTGTGTAGCTGCTAGGAAGGGCCTGTAAACCTCTCAACTGGTAAAAAAGAATCCAAAAATTTGCCAAGCTTTTTGGCAAAGCTGATAAAGAAATAAACTTCATTAGGAATAGCCAAATGTGCACCACTTGCCTTGGACCCATTTTCCCCAAATGAGCAGGCTAATAATGGCTTGTTAAAGGCATGGCTAATCGAGTACTGGATTCTTGGTGTGAAACAGTTAGTGCAGTTTATATTGAGATTTCCTGTAAACAAAGTAAGATATCTGAAATACTAAGGACTACCAGAGGCCCAATTGTTTAACATAGTCTGTAGAAATTAAATGTCTTGATGTTTTACAAAAAATGTTAGAAAACTACATGATGATAAAAGTGATAATCCTAAAGCCAACAGTTGATGCAGTTCAACTCAAATCAATGGTTGAGGAGGATCATTTCGGATCAAATTTAGGATAATATTCTTAGTCTTAATCCAACAACACCAGCTGTTCATGCCAAAAGTAGTTGGGGAGCTGTTAAAGATAATGTAGATGGCTCACAACAAAGTTGGAAATGTTTTATCACAACAGTTGATACAGAAGAGAAAAAAAAATTGGTACAGATGTCATGCCAAGTTTTTTTTTAGTTTTTAATGGAAATTTATAAAAATTGGAAAACTGACACAGAAGTGGTTGAGTGGTTAAATAAATACATACACACCAACCTCATATCACCAGAATTAAATTGTACCAAATATGCAATTTTGATAGATTTTCTAAAAAATGATTAGGATTGTATAAGGTGTTACAGTATTCAGAATTATTTTAAATATTGTAAATAGTTTGTTTTTGTGGCAAAAATAGTTTGAGTCTCAAAAGGTGTTTTTTGCACAAACAATAATATGTGGAACACTGTAGCTTTAAAATAGTAGATATGCTAGAGGGCATTTCCAATCATATAATTACCAATCCTGGGGTCCAGGGACTAAGGACATTTTTTACACCCCCAACTTTAGAGGTCCACCCAAAGGATAACTATCTTCTCAAGGTTAGGAGGCTTGAGTCCTTTGTTGATCCTGAGAGATATGCTTGCTGGAGCCTTGTGCTCCTGATAGGGACACCCATGCCAGGCAGGTCGAAGGGAAAAAGCTAGACTAAATGTGATCCCTGGTCCCTGGTCCAGGTTGGGGGTTTTGTTTGGGTTAACAATCCACACATGTAAAAAAAGCTATAAACTTTAAACATCATGACTCACGAATATCAGGGAGCAGCAGAGATTGCAGATGATGGCATTTTGACGAAGTTGGGACAAAGCCTTCAGGAAGCTCAGCATCCAATAGGACATTTTGCTAACCCCAAAAAACCCATTAACATCAGACATTGGAATGTAAGATCTATGTATAGGAGTGGAGCAGCAGCACAGATAGCATGGAAGATGGATGGTTAAGGACGGAAATGTCAGAAGATTGTGCTGTTGCCCTCAGGTGGACACCAGAAGAAAGAAAGAAAAAAGGTTGGCTGAAAACAATGTGGTGTAGAATGGTTGAGATGGAGTGCAACAAAGAAGGCTGGAGAATGTGGAATGCAACACACCATGCAGTTGCAGACAGATCCAAGTGAAGGAGTGATGCCGGAGCCTTATGTGCCTCTGGACATGGAGAGGATTAAGATTAAGGTAAGTTTTAGAGGTAATTTGTTGCATCTCATGTGACTTGTTTTTGTAAACATCTTCATCCACATCCAGTTGCTATCCCTACTTGAAACATATATTTCAGCACAGTTTTTCCTCAGAGTACAAGATTGTGAAACTATGGGTTCTGCATACTTTCCTTCATCATAGGAATCAAGTTTTTAAGTCTTAAATTAAATAGTAATTTCTTGACTCAGCCTCTCCCCCTTCCCTTTTTTTACATTCTATATTTTGTTTTCTGTTTAACACACTTAGCGATAATAAGCCTGGTATGGTTCTTGACCATTAAACAACAATAAGAAAAAATGGCTTACCTGGTAAAGAACACTGTTGTCAATATCTTGACTGGAAATAGTGACACTGTGAACATTGTCCTTCAAAAACTCATTGGATGGAAATTCAAGAAATACAGCACCTTGGTAGACATCTCCAAATGTGAGTAGAAACTGTGTAACATGTTGAACCACAATGTTGGCCCTAGCAATACTAAACAAAGGAAGATATAATAGTATAATAAAAGTAGTAACATGATAATGTCATGTTTACTTCTTTTAACCATTACCTCATACTTCAATTAACACAAAAAGCATTTATATATCAGCAAGGATATCAGAGTGGCAACAACTGTTATTGTGTATAGTTGAGTGAAGCCATTGGTGACAGTAAATAGCTTGTTTGAACTAGCTAACACAAAAAATAGAACAAATTCAAATTAACACCATTCTGACAACAAAGGACTGAAAGTTGTAAGCCATGACCAGATGATGACAGGGTGGCTAAATTGAAGCTGTGACCAAGAAAACTGCAATATTTGTGATAGACTAGGTCATCAGGCACCCATCTGTAACAATGATCACTGTCAGCAATAAGGAAAATAGAACCATGGCATACAATCATGTGAAACTTAAGTTTTTAAGTCCAAGCCAGGTAAAAACTATCCAACAGCTATTGGCCAATCCTAATCCCTCAATACATATTCGAAAACATAAACTGAGGTCAGTATTATTGCTTTTTTAGCTGCCACAAGAGACACTGAGTACAATTTAGTTTTGGTTTGTTTTGTTGATTTTGCTATTGTTTTCGTTTACAGACCATTATGATTTTTATATATATACTCAATCTGATATATATTCCTGCACGAACTAATAAGTGAACGTCTTATTTTTAATTTTAAAAAATATATTAAATGGTTCTCACATCGGGCCATTTTACCAAGCAACAACTGTGACCAAGGAGGAAGCTTCGTTACCCTCTTGCAGATTCCTTTAATCATTATCAGTCTATTATTATGAAACAAATGGGTTCTCCTAGCATTCCTACATACTTAGTGATGGCTTTAAAGTCGTAAAAACGAAACTAACCTGTGTTGCGTAAGACATACTTCAACATGATTCCTTGGCTTTGGTACAGTTGGTAACGAATCTGTTAAATCTTGAGCAGATTCCATTTTGACGAATTGCTTTATTCAAGCACTAGACGCTATAACTCTTATAGCTTCTCGAATGATCTTGTTGACCACTAATATGGGGGTTTTTATACAAAGTATACCCATGTATTTATATGCATTACATATGGTATTGAGTATCAACTTTGGGGAAAAAAAGCTCTCAGGTAAATTCCAAAATTACCGCCAACAAAACCAAAATTTTTAGCCTCTGATGGAAATCGAGGTTAAATAGAGTACCAGTTTAAAAAACACGAAATCAGAAATGCAAAAAACAAAAATAACAGCTTCAATTCAGCCGGGTGTCCGGCAAAATAAATAAAAACCTATTTTACCGTCCCTCGCAGAAGTAAAATTTCATAAATCGATCAGTTGAAATTTAATCACGTGACTTAAACAGATCGACCAATGAAATTTTACTTCTGCAAAAGACGGTAAAATAGGTTTTTATTTATTTACCTCGGCGCCCGGTTAAATAGACACTATCTTCAAGAAAAGGTATTCATAATTCCGATGTACATCTTGCATCCTATTTCAGTACTTTCAATAAATGTGCATAAGAAATTAAGGACTAGCAAGTGTAATGGAGCAGACAACTACGAAGGGCTTGCAAGTGGATGTTGACAATGACAGTGATGATGACCTTATTATGAAAACACGACCACTTGATAAAGATGAACGCCTCCTACCAGTTCATTTTTTACCTGAGGGACGGCGATGTTACGACTGGATAAAAGAGGATTTGGAAAATACCCGGAATGGCAAGGAAAAAGAGTCCAGTATAGATGCAGAAGACACAAAAACTGGAGAAGAATATACGTGTCATGATACACTGTGTTCGTGCACCATAGAGAATTTCGAGAAATTTACTCATGAGCTGAGGGTCAGCTTGGAGAAGTGCAGTGATTTATTTCAATCGGTTTCCGACATTTGTGAAGATCTCTTACAGAAGAGTAAGTGTATTTCATGCCTTAAAAATGCCATAAATTTTAAAAAACTGTCCTTCATTCTTTTAAGTGCTGCAGAACATGGAAAAGATGAACTTTTGACATTGATTTTGAGAACCTGTCCACAAGTGGTAAACCACAAGGATGAAGATGGCTACACAGCATTACACAGAGCTGTTTACAATGGTCATGATTTTATTGTTTCGTTTCTGTTAGAAGATTTCAAGCAGATGTTTCTTCGAAGACAAATGATGGGTGGGAACCTCTTCATTGTGCTTGTAGATGGAGTAAGTGAATTATTTTTTAGCTTTTTTCTTTGGCCACTTTTGGTGTCCTTAATTCAGACCTATGCTTTATGGGATTCGTAGCTTAAACATTAAAAGTAAACCGACTGTAGATGTAAGGGCCTTATTATCTATCGAAACTTAGCTCAGAAAAAACTTACGACTGAAGGCATGATAGAGGTCTTACACCTATGGCTTCCTCTGAGTCCATAGAGTTCTTACACCTATGGCTTCCTCTTAGTTCATAGAGTTCACAATTTTCAAGATTAAACCCACTGTGATAAAACGTTTTTTTTGTTTTAGGTAAAGTCCATGCTATAGGTTTCCGAACAAAGTTTTCCAATATCAAAACGGGTTTTTTCCGATATTTATTTTGAAATTAAAAGTTTTTGGGTAGACTATCATGAATTTATATCTTTTACCCGTATAAATTTGCAAAGCAGAGGCCTTAGGGGCTAAGTATAGATATTAACATACTAAACTTAAATAATTTCTGTACAGATGTTATTATAAAAAGTATACATAAACCAGTTTTTGTGTTGCGTATTTGTTGATGCAAAAATCCCTACTATGTTGTGGAGGAATTTCAAAATAAGAACTACTATGCTACCAAGACAGATTATTTGCAGATACCTAAAAATAGGACATTGAGATTTTTTAAAGAAAAGGTTAGCTCAATCAAACATATTTGGCAGTGTAAATGTTTGCCTTTTTGCAATAAGTAATGAATCATCACCAGTACTTTGACAAATTTTTAGAGAACATTTTCTTAACACAACTGCTACTTACTGGACATAAATAAGACAAAAAGATTAAAAACAGAAAATGACTGCTTGCAGTGTTTTCATATACTATGAGTGAAAATACTTATATAGTTAAAATCCAGGTCTGGAGGTTGATGTAAGGAGGTGAAAACAATGATTACTAAAGTGTGTAACAAATAAAGATATCAGGTTTATTAATTGATAGAAAGGTACCACAGAAATTAAGTCCTAACAGACAAGACATGCATCCAACCTATGTTATTGTATGCTTCAGAGACATGGCCTTTGACACAGAAGTTGGAGAACATGATGGGAGTCATGGAAATGTGTATATTAAGATACATACATGGATAAAGAGGGAGGAACCTATTATAAATGATGAATTGAGAGAGTTACCAAAAGTGAGGCCTATTCAGAATATAATGACAAGAAGTAAATTGTAGTGGTTTGGCCATGTCGCCAGAAAGGATCCTAGCCTAAAGGTGATTGAGTGGGCAGTGTCTAAAAACAAGGCCATTAAAAGTAAAAATATCTTGACACCATTAAAGTGGAAATAAAAAGATAGAAAATCAAGTTAAAGATTGTTATGATACACCACCACCTTCCAACAAACCACAATCACAAAAGAGGACATACTGTTGAAAAGTTAACAAAGCTAAGTATTATTAAAATCCAAACTGAGCCAATATTGATACCATTGGCCAAGTTTCAATGTTTAAATGATCCTCAGTCACTGAAAAGCTCCAATGGTTGTCATTTAACCCAAGTAAGGTTTTGGTCCAGTTTAGTGCTTAACAATTTACTTCACAATTTGTACAACAAGGCTAAAACCAATAGTTTATCACTGCTGGACCTCAAAATGTAAGAATCACTGTTGTCATTGTTTGTTGTATACCCTGTTATGAAAGTGGTATATGGTATGGTAATAAAATCTAGCTTGTAAATAGGTACAGATTAGAGGCTTCAATTTATCAACTATGTGACAAATGTGCCTCGGGTGACTTAAACATATAGAGGGAATGGGCAATGACCATTGGGACAGTAGGTGTAGATGATGTAAAGGAGAAGGTGCCAGAATGAGAAATGATCCTGTATACTACATGGGATATTATTCAGGGAGATAGTCATGAATTAAGATTTCACAAGACCAAAATGCTTGGGAAGAGTCATCAAAAAAATATGTCTAACCCATCCTAGTATGGAAAATGAATGGTAAACAGAGATCATGACGACAACCAAGACTTCAGCTGATTTTACCTGATTCCTATGGTCACCATCACAAACAGACCATAAATTTGGACCTGTCTATTAAACCATAATTTCCATTACCTAGGCTTGGAACTTTTCATTAATTCATTTGTTTGCAAATGCCCCAGTTGCAAGTATGTCACAAGGAGTAAGAAATACTGTTGCCTATTTATAAAGAATAATTGACAAATTCCTTTAAGATTATAAATTTGAGGCAGTTTGTGCATAGTTAGATAAACTAATTATTGGCAGAGTTAATGAAACTAATCATAATGGCAATTTTCAAAACTTGACTCTTAACTAAGAAGTATAATTTAAAGTTCAACAAGGTAGAGTGACTGTGACTTAATGGTCAGTGTGGTTGCACAAATCAAGAGGTTTTACATTGAATTCTCTGACTTTGCAAATAACTTTTACAAAAAGAAAAGCATTGTGTAACTGTAGACATGTGCTATTACAACTGATCACATTTGTTTTAAAATATCTAGAGCCACATGATGTGTCTAAGTTTCTTCACTAGTAATTTTAGCATAACAGTAGGTATCACTGAGGCCAATTTAGGAATCTTAAGATGCTGCCTGTAGCTTTCTCATTGGCTCAGAAAATCAGGCCATCGCGAGTTCATCTTGTGCCCTGATTAGAAGCAACTGCTCATAAACATGATGGCCTCTTAGTATTCATCAGTCGTAGGACTTTGCTTCCGAGATCTAGCAGCCTTTGTTGCTACCATTTTTATACACATGTTATACATATATTTTGAAGATAACCAGACATATTTTTGTATTCCTTGTCTGTGAAATGTCAAAGAACTAAGGAGGCAGATGGAGAACAAGGCCAATGCCCTTGCCCAGCTCCAGATGGCTGAACAGAGAAGCAGACCAGAAATACTGTATGTTGTCATTCCTGGAGAAAGAAAAATCAGGTTGTTTTCTGGATGGAAAACTGATGAAAACATTAGCTTGAAAGACTTCCTAAAAGATGTAGCACAAGCAATCCATATGTGATATATTCCATCCAATGACCAAGCGGATTTTGTTCTTTCATACCTGGCCAGGCCTGCAAGGGAAGAAATCAGTTTACGAGCAGCCAGTTGCCCAACCATGTCATCACATCCATCCAAACCAATATGAAGAAGTAAAGCTTTTGCAGAATAACATCATCAAAGAAAATAGAAGTCCCTATGCCTCTCCAATCATCATCATTTGCAAGAAGGATGGTGGTATTCGACTCTGCATTGACTACAGGAACCTGAACTTAAAGATGAAGAAAGATATGTACCCTCTCCTGAGGGTAGATGAGTTGATGGATGCCCATCATGGTACAAAATGGTTATTGTTGATGGCCCTGGCACATGGATTCAATCAAGTAGCTATTGACAAAATGCACAAGGAAAAAATGGCCTTCACCATGCTATGTGGTCTTTTCCAGTACAAGAAATTGCCGATGGACCTTTGCAATTCACCAGCTACTTTTATGAGGCTCATGCAGTATATCTGACATAATAGTTTATTCAAAGATGTTTGAGGAGCATCTATAGCGACTGCAGATAGTGTTCCAGCACCTCCAACAGGTGGGCCTTAAGCTCAAGCCAAGCAAGTGCGCCTTCCTGACAGATACAGTAAGATGCTGAGGACATCAGATTTATGTGAGGGGAAGACAATCCACAAAAAATTGCAGCAGTTTCCAACTGGAGGGAACCCACCACTTTAAAAGATCTTTGCTCCTTTATAGCATTTGGCAGTTTCTACCGTCATTTCATAAAGGACTTTGTAAAGATAGCTGCTCCTTTACATGAACTGGTTAACTTCTGCCTTCACACACATAAGACTAAGAAGAAAGCAATACCATTGTATAAGTTATGGACTCCCACTCATAAAGCCTCCTTTCAAGAACTGAAGCCGAAACTGACCACAGCTTTTGTTTTGGATTATGCTGACTATCCCAAGCCCTTCACATGAAGGTTGGGGTGCTGTTTTATTGCAAGAGCAAGATGGTAAGAAATGAGTAATTGCCTATGCCAGCTGGAGGCTTCAACCTACAGAGAAAAACATGGACAATTACAGTTCTATGAAGCTAGAGCTACTGGCATTAAAGTGGGCTATTGCAGATAAATTCCATGGCTTCCTCATGGGATCCAAGTTTACAGTATACACTGACAACAATCCACTAACGTACCTTCAGAGATCAGCAAGCATGTGGCAGTGGAGCAGCATTGGAGCTCATAACTAGCACAGTTTGACTTCCAGATGCAGTAAAAGCCAGGCAAAAGCAATGAAAATGCAGATATTCTTTCCAGATCAGAGAACTGTATGGAGAATGATGCCACCCCAGCTTAGACTACTAGCAGCCTTCAGCTTTCATCATCCACACTTGTTCCAGCCAACCTGCGGCGTGTGATTAATTCCTCTCAGGAGGCCCAACATCAACATCAACTCCTCAAAACAACAAAGACGACTCCTCAGCTAAGCAAAGAGGAGCTCCAGCACTTCCAATCAGCTGATACAGCCTTAAAGCTGTTCAGACAGTATTGGGACCAAGGACAGAAGTCAACCCACCCTGAAAAGAATGCCACTCCAAACCATGTTAAGCAATACCTCAGAGAATGGGACAATATTGTGGAATCTGATGGACTTCTTTTCCGGATGGCTAAAGGAAATTTTTGTGAGCCCTTAAAACAGTTTCTGACACCTGAAGCTTTGCAGAAGACTATCTTTGACATCTATCATACAGGGATGGGTCACCAAGAACAAGAGAGAACTCTACAATCAATTAAGAAGAAATATTACTGGCAAAAGATCAACAAAGATGTGAAGATATGAGTCACCACCTGCGAAAGATGTGTTCTCTCCAAAGATTTTCATCCAAAGGTTCAGCCCCCACTTCAGAGTATTGTAGCCTCAAGATCACTTGAAATTTTGGCAGTCGACTTCACCATCCTTGAACCTTCATCAGAAGCAAGAGAAAATGTTCTTATCATGACAGACATTTTCACCAAATACACATAGACCGTGACGACAAGAAATCAAACAGCACAAACAATAGTCAAGATACTTGTGAAAGAGTGGTTTGCAACATTTGGTGTCCCCTCAAGATTACACTCGTATCAAGGTCGGAATTTTGAAAGCAAACTTATTTCAGAGCTTTACACCATGTATGGCATCAAGAAGTCGCGCACCACACCTTATCATGCCCTGGGAAATGATCAGTGTGAAAGATTCAGCAGGACCCTTCATTCCCTCCTCAAGTCACTGGAGTCTCAGGAAAAGAAACGTTGGCCCGATCATCTGCCAGAGCTAACTTTCGCATACAACACGACCCCGCATTCTTTAACCTGTTACCCCCCCCCCATATTACTTTATGTTCGGTAGAGAGGACAAGGTCACAGGAGATTTTATTTTGAGTGATGATAACGAAGAATAGACGAACGATTGGGTTGCAGAGCACCAGAGACGATTAAACGACGCTTACCACAAAGCAGGGAAGTTGACAAGATTTCAGGCTGAAAAGAGAAAACATCGTGCCCAACGATTTAAAGTACCCATTGCTGCTGATCAACACGTTTTCCTACGAAAGCGTTGCCAGGGTCGAAACAAGATTCAAGACACGTGGGACTGTAAGACTTATCGAATCGTGGAAATAGAAGGATCAGTCCTTACCGTTACTCCAGGTGATGGGCATACCCAAAATCAGGTCAGCCAGAGAGACGCAAGACCATATCCGAACCCGGACCCACAGACAAAGAAGAGGATGATATCGAGGAAAGACGACTCGCATCAGACTCTGAGGACGACCCAGAACTCGAGGTCATACCGACTCGAACCCCTGAAGGTCATCTAGAGGAGACCCTACCTGACAAAGTTTGCCCAGAAGAGACCCCCTCGTTACGAGACGCACAAGACGAACGATCGCCGGAAAACATTCAAATCCGTATCACTTACTGAAATCCCTTTCATTACGAACTACAGAATCATCTTTATGTATAGACTTTATCGTGTTTGCTATCATTTTAGGATATTTATTGTTTTCGATAGTTTTATAGATCATACTCTCCACATATTTTAGGGTACTAGCTAAGTATAGGATATAGCCAAGGATGTCTTATCTTTTAGCAGGGGAGTATGTAACCATAGACACGTGCTATTACAGCTGACCACGTTTGTTTTAAGACATCAAGAACCGTGTGATGTGCCTCAGTTTCTTCACTAGTAATTTTAGCATAACAATAGGTATCAATGCGGTCAATTTAGGGATCGTAAGATGCTGCCTGCAGCTTACTCATTGGCTCAGGATATCAGACCATCAGGAGTTCATCTCGCGCCCTGATTAGAAGTACAGCTTATAAATACGATCGCCTCCTTGTATTCGTCAGTCGAAGGACTTAGCTTCGGAAATCTACAAGCCTTGTTGCTACCGTTTTTATACACAATATATATTTTGAAGATAACCAGACGTCCTTTCGTATTCCTTGCCCGTCGAATTAAAAGAACCTACGGCCACAATTGGTTGGCTTTGCTTTAGGTACTTTGGTACCTAAATGTGGACCCCAACTTCTTATGCAAAAGATGTAGGTGTGAGGCACGACCTGTGGACGGCAGAACCCAGAAAACAGTTTCTGTTGGCTCTGATGTGCTTGAGGTGGTGTCTTCTTTCTGCTACCTCGGTGATACACTCTCTGCAGCTGGTGGCTGCTCACTTGCCTCAATCACTCGTATAAAGTCTACTTGGAGCAAGTTCAAGGAGCTTCTCCCAATCCTGTCATCAAGACATCTGACACTGAGGACACGTGGAAAAGTATACAATACTTGTATACATAGTGTCTTGTTGCATGGCAGCGAAACATGGCCCATGGCCAAGAGTGAATTATTGCGCATGCAGCGTAATGATAGGGCAATGATTAGGTGAATCTGTTGTATCAGACATGACCAGGTGCAGACAACCCCTTCAAGCCAATTGCTGTCCAAGCTAGGACTAGCCGACATAATGCACACTATGAAGGAAGGGCGTCTACGCTGGTACGGCCATGTCCAGCGATCTAGTGGCACAATCAGGCAGGCAGTAGACTTTTCTGTGGATGGACGTCGGCGACCTGGGCGACCAAGAAAGACATGGCACGATGTTCTGAAGGATGACATCTTTGGCTGGGGCCTTGGTTCAAGTGACACCATGAATAGAGCTACCTGGAAATCTAGTGTGAGATATGCCATTTGTGCAGCTAGCCAGGCATCTGGAGGGAAGCCCACCATCATGGAGGATGCATCCAGACCTGCACGATAATCAAAAGGAACCGATTGTATGTATGTTTGTATGTATGTATGTATGTATATATGTATGTATGTATGGTACTTACTTTTCTGAGTTCACTTTTAGAGGTGATTAGAAATACATACATGCACATTCACACATGCACACACACACTGACTAATTATAAAATGAAAAAGCAACACAAAATACCCATAATGAAGACCTGGTGTCTTGTGCAGGCGAATATTCAAGGCCTATTAACAATTTTATGATTTAGTCCAAAGCTACTTATGCTTGTTTATTTTAAACCCTTTGATAAAATTCAGTCGGTAAAAGATATGAAAACTGTCAAGAACTTTTAAACCTTTGCTTAGTTAGGTCAATATTTTCTGAGTCTACCTTTTTATGTACATGAACCATCAACATATTTACATTCCTTAGTTAGATCGATATTTTCTGAGTTCAACTTTTTTAGGTACAGGAACCATCAACATATTTACATTTCTTAGCTAGGTCGATATTTTCTGAGTTCAACTTTTTTAGGTACAGGAACCATCAACATACTTACATTCCTTAGCTAGATCGATATTTTCTGAGTTCAACTTTTCTAGGTACAGGAACCATCAACATACTTACATTCCTTAGCTAGATCGTTATTTTCTAAGTTCAACGTTTC